>LJJS01001817.1:0-15364 GCA_001447215.1 Diaporthe aspalathi
TAGCCTGGATAGCTAAGAGTATTTTGCCCTCCTCAGATGTAGGATACATATTTTGGTTGTTAATTTCTGACGCGTTAAATACTTAAATAGGAGGAATAATATAAAACTAACGCGAAAAATAGAAACGCGACTAGCACTAAAAAAAGGTAGTCTTACCAAAACCTGAGTAATTTTCAGCCCCCCTGCACGCCCCCGAGCACCTTTAAATTTATAAGTTTTATTAAAAATAAGTAATTAAATACAGTTAGCACTAATTGGTGCTAATTTTTATTAATTATTTGGCCCTTAGGAGGTGCTAGGGTTAACGAAAGTTAAGTAAAGTTGGAAAAATCGGACACTACCTGACAAACCACATTATATATAAAGTATATTTAATAAATATTATAATAGTAATAGCTAAATTATATTATATTTATATAATACATAGTTTTTACTTTTTTAATTTAATTTTATTTTTATTAACATATTAACTATAAAGTTTTTATAATTCTTTTACTTATAATATTAATAATATTATAAAACTCTTATTTTATTTATTAAATATAATACTATTTGAAATACATAAATTATAATAAATATTTAATTTAAATACTTTAAAAAAATATTTTTAATATATAATACTTTTTATATTTAAATATATTATATAAATAACATTATGTTTTATAATCTTAATATTTATAATTTATAATTTATATTAAATATAATATTTTATTATTTAGCTTTATATAAAAGTTAAAAAATAAATATATAATTTTTAATTAAAAGTTATTTTAATTATATAAATAAATAATAGCTTATAATAATTAATTATATATATAGTATTTATAATAAAAAATAGTAATTATTTAAGCTGTTAAAAGTAAATTGTTTTTGTTTAAAAAAATATAATATATTAAATATAATGCTAAATATTTACTTTTAAGTTAATAAAATAATTATAGCTGATTTAAATAATTAAATAATTATTTAATAAATAGCTAGCTATAAAAGTTATATATTTAAAGCTTTTTATATTAGTTATTTATATTTCTTATAATTATTTATTTACATAAAATATTATTAAATAAACTAATAATTAATTAATTTATTTATAATTATTAAATTTATTTTTTATATTATATTTAATAATAGTAAAAGAGCTGTTTTTATAAAAGGATATTTTTTAAAAGTTTTAAATATTAAATAATTATAAAATTAAAAAATAATGCTTATTATATAAAAAGTTTTTAAATATTATTAATAATTATAAAAAATATATAGTAAAAAGAAAGGTTATTAAAAGTTATATTATTATTTTTTTATTATAAAGTTAAAAAATAGCTTAGTTTTTAAAATTAAATTAATAATTTTAGCTTTTTTATATTTTTTTATTATTATTTTAAATTATTATATATAATTTTATAAAACTTTATTTAATATTTAATTTACTTTTTTAAATAATATTTAGTTATATTATTAAAAATATAATTAAAAGTAATATAATATTAATAAAGCTTTATTTAAGATTAAATAATAAAAATTATATATTTATAAGTTTTTATTTATATATTAAATATATTATAAAAATATAGCTTATTTTTTATTTTATATATATTTATATAGGGGCTATAAATATTAAATGCCTATTTAATTAGTAAATATTTAAATTGTTTAAATTTTAATATTAATTAATAAATTATATTTTATAATAAAAAAAGATATAAAGTCTTTAACAAAACATTAATTAAATATTAATTATAATATAATAAAATATCATATTTTTAATTTAATAAATTAATTATTTATAATTGTATTATATTTAAAAAATATTAATAAGAATAATATATAAAAGAAAAAAATATATAAATAAATAGGTTTAATAATATTAAACAAAAAGGGAAATTATTTTATAAATAAGTAGTTTAATTAGTTTTAAATATAAACAAGTAAGTAAAAAATAAAGTTATTTTATAAATATTAAAATATATTTAAAACTAAAATAAATTATTAATAAAAAATAAATAAGCAAATTTTAAATAAATATAATATAATGTTTTATATTAATATTAAATGCAAAATAAATATATTATATAAAAAATAGTAAATTAAATTAAGGGGAGTATAATAGTGTTTATTTAGAATTTATAATATATAAGGAATTTGGTATATAGTTTATTTAAATTTTTTATATTAGGTGGGCTAATGTTTAGAGCTGGGTGGGCTGACGGAAGAAGTTAGGTGGGCTGACGTTGGCTGTTAAGTAACGGCTTTGCACTGCAAACATGAAGTCCTGACTTGAATGCAGACGCCGCCATGAGTTGACCATGTAACCCGGCCTGGGCCAATTCTCGGTTGCCCCTGCTAAATACCCAGAGGAATAAGGCGCCTCGGTATTTACCCAAGGGTAGGCTTCTGACCACTCACTCCCGGCTTTTCTCCTCCCAAGAGGCTCTCAGGGAAACCATGCCTATATCAGAGAGCGCGGGTATCTGGACTTGTAGCTGCAGCACGCAACACGGTCAATCGCACTGGTGAGGTGAGGCCCTATTCGTGAGGGACTTGAACTTATAGTCTATTTTTTTCCCTTCAAAACTGATATATACAGGCGAAACGAAACTGAACGCTCCTCCTCCGTATTTAGAAGCGTGTCAGCGTGTTGGGCTGCCAATCCAGAAGAAAGCCCGCGGCAGGGACGGGGGATCCGTCGACGTCGGCGCTCGTGTACTAGATCTTGTACGCTGCAAAGCCGGCAGGGAGAGCTATCTCGGAGGCATTGATCGTCATCATCTTGAGAACGTCTCCGAGCTGAGGGCCACTGAAGTTGGATGTGGTTGCATGAAAGTCGAGGTCGAAATTCGTGCCCTAAGTCTTGAGGTCCTCGGCATTGCCTTCCTTCAGAATCGCCTGGCAACTTTCGCCACAGCCATGCTTCTCAGAAACTTCTGCTGAAATATAGTAGTTGAACGCCTGTCCGTTGGGCGAGTAGAAAGCTTGCAGACCTGCAATGCAAGGAGCAAGAGAACAGTGTGCTGAATAATTTGAGATAGTACTGAAATCGATGGTAATTGACGAGTGTTTGGTGGATACCGTTCCGAGAACTACCTGCTTCATCCGACTGTAACTCTCTACTGCCGCAGTCGACCATCTTATTTATATCTCGAGTTTGGACGCCATTCAGTCAACTTACATAGATGCATTTAACATGGGTAGTGGTTCCTCCTCATGATTAAAGAACTGATTTTCTCCGCTTAACTACCTAGGTACCTAGGTAATAGCTGAGTAGTTATACTCCTGCCCAGGTGGGTACTCACTGTGAGAATTAAACCGACGTACCGCTTGTAACAATTCAAACTCTTGCCTGATTTGTTAGCTTCTAGTTCGACCTTTGTAAATCAATGGTTCGCTGTCAAGTACCTACAGAGAAAGTATCAAAGGCAAGCATGGCGCTTCTAACCAGTCAACGAAATCCGCCATCTCAAGGGCGGTGAAGGCAGGCCGACTTGTCAGAGTTGTCAGCGGGATGGCCGCACTTGCGCTGGTCACGAGCTGACCCCCAGGCTGAAGCCTGCCCTGAATGATCGGCTCGACATGTGAGAGGTGGAGCCAGCATTTTGACAGATTCCACCCGTCCACAGCCTGGGGCTCGTGAAGCCGATTAGCCTCACAGAAGACAATATTCGGAGTGCTCTACCAGCTCGGACAGGATACAGACATGGGAACAAACAATTATCAGGGAATGATCGGGGGTCTCGTTCATTATTTGCCGACACCGGATATAGCCAGCCGTAATGATCCGTTTCCCAACGACGAGGAGGGGTTCAAGTCTTTACTGGGGCTGGACATCATCTTCGACGTCGCCTTTTCGTCCTCAACTCGGACCTCGGTGGTTTATAGCTTGGAGCACGATCCCACCGGATCAGTGTGTTGCAGCCCCCCGATCAAGTAGCGTTGAGCGTTACACGAGAGACCTTTTAACGCATGGAGTCGGAAATTCGATCTATATCGTGGACCGGCATAACACTCCTCTTTGCAGTTGCTGGAACCGTACCGAGCGGCATCTGTCTCCTTACTCAAGGCTATCTGTGCAACTCTGATCAAGATGGAAACCTTCGACGGTTGGGTCCCGGTTGAGGGCCATAAAGGAGCCATTGCATGGGCAGAGCAAGTAGTTCTGACTTGGGAGCAGCGGGTTGTGCCAGCATGTAGCTCAGAAAGTACAATCATACCTATGTTGGCTTCAATATGCGCCTCGTGTGACAATCGCAATGTCCGCTTGCCAATTGTCACCAAACTCACGTCTCTGCAGAGCAGAGGGGGCTTCTGGGACAGTGAGACGGTGGCGTATGCCCGCGAGGCGCAGCTGTTGGTAGGATCTTCCAGCACTTGGCGGCCTCTGCCAAAAGGTCTGCAAAGCAGATGGCGTTGTTAAAGGTGTAGGAATCCGTCCGCGACAAAATGACATGGGTCACATTAAAATGTGAATGCTGTTATACTAAGAATATTGAATGGAGTCACTAATCTACCTCTTGGATATCAAAATTAACATATTTCATACTTTACTTCCCCAGTCAGTCATTAAAACTCAAAGAAAATATTACATTTCTAAAGGTTTATGTTATTTAAATTAAATTCTAGTTTAATATATGCTGTTAAAAGGTGGGTTCTGGTATGGGAAAGGCGGCAGAAATGGGGGGTGGGACGAGGACCGCCCACTTCAACATAAATCAAGAGTTGGGTACAATGATTACTACAGGGATAGAACCGGTATGCGAAGAATAAACATGACCAGCTCGTTAGGCCAAGCTGCCCACAACGAGAGGATGCAAATGGTGAGGGTGTCGTGAGCTGGGCTTCAGAATGAGTTACTAAAGTTTAAAATCAATGCATATGGGATACCGCCATCTTCATACTTACGCGTAATCAGGCGGTCTCCAGATGCTGCATAATGGGTACTATAAATAGCAACATATTGCTACGAGAGTCAGTCCAATTCTAGGTCGCCCTTGAGGAAACACTTCATTCGCGGCATATGGAAGTGCGTCTCGTCGAGCAGGAACCAATAGATACGAGATCTCGGGCATGTAAACAGATAAGTTTCCAATAGAGTGAGTGCACTGTACAAGTGCCGACTTGACGACCCCAGTAATATGAGCTAGATTGGTTGTTATCAAGCGAATGGTATACGCCGGCGTCTCAATGAGTGCCGTCCCGTTTCCATGACGCCCGTGCGCCAGCGACCTAGTCATTACAGTGAATCGGCATCAGTGGAGGGGCTCGTTCTTGGGGAAGCACTCGCCAATCATACGCTGTAGGCGAAAGTCAAGTACCCTGTCACCACCTGGGCACTCACACCACACGGCTTTGGCAGGCAACTTCGCGCAACAGGATTCACGTTTCAGTGTCTGAGAGGGTAGCCACGATGCGACTCAGCTGCTTGGTAGGTATGTAGTCTTGTAGCACGTGTGCCTTTAGAGCTGTCGCGTCAAAGCCTCCGGGCCCGCCCCTGCGTCAACTCCCGCACCACATGGTCTGACAGCTCATGGGACTCAAGGGTCTGTGAGGGACCAAATATCGAAACACAAATTCCGGGGGAAGATGAGAGGTGCGTCTGATCGCTGGTGCTCATTGCCGCCAGATCCCCCGTGATGCGTCTCCACAAAAAAAAAGCACTCCAATCGTTCTTTTACGGTGATCGTGGCGATACGCAGTATTGCCATTGGCGTGGTTCTTGACCGTTTCGAAAGGGTGTTTGCTTGGCAGCACATGAAACTCGAAACAATGTTTGCCCGTTCATGGTGACCACCATCCATTTGGTGAATTTCACAGTGTTTGTACTTACACGGTCCGAACCATCCGGGAGCCAGTCATTGCCACCCGTTGAATAGTTCCTTGTGCCGAGCGACCGAGTCAAAACAAAGGCGGATGATTCAGGATGGTGTACGTGCTTCAAGACACAGATTTGCAGTGTTCCCCGCCTCTGAGGGAGCCGCTGGGCAGTTAGAAGCTCGGCACTATTGTCTGGGTGGCATTGCATGTGGACAGAGCCAAGGGCGCCAGAAACTCGGCAGCTGGGATAGTGCCCTAGACCAAAGAAGCATGCACACATGTTGAATTTCCGTCCGCATAAAAGAATCCAGATCAGTCGTGTTGGAACCGTTGGCCTGGCCATGATCAAAACTAAGGACGGCAACCAGTTGACCTCCTTCAATATTGGATTTCGGTTCACGTATTTACACGTGTGATCCAATTTCCTTGATTTGAGACGGTCATGCAGGTCATATACGAATGCGACCAGGCCTCAGCCGTCAAAGTTTTGCTAATTCTGTCCTCTGTGCTTGGCTTAGCATGGGGATTGATGACTAGTGGACGGATTGTATCTCACAAGCCTTTCGAATCCAGTTTCAATGGCGGGGGATCTGGCGTCTCACGCATTCGAAAAAGGGAGCTCATGGAACTCGGAGCGAACTTTGCTGATCTCGTCTCAGCGCGCACCCGCACTGATGCGGCAGTGGTTCAGGGTCGCTGCAGCGGCGGTGACGGTTTCCTCGGGTTGCATTGCCAGGGTGGGCTTTAAAGTTAATAAACCTAAACTGCGCCCCCGGCCTGTTGGACAGGGCCATATACAAATGACGAGGCCCCCTAACATTGCCATCCGAACTCCCTCATATACCCGTTGCGGCACCTGTGTGTTTCAGAAGTACAGTACGGCTTTTAGTACACAGGTAGTGAACCCACGCTCATTAATCCACCTCGGCGGCTCTCTTATCTTCTCCTCCTGCATGCTCTGAACACACACGGACAGAGGACCCGCATATCGGCATATGACAAGTTCGACATGTCGAATGCGTCCACGGTATTCGGCTTGCTGGGTCAAGTCGACAACCTCAACGACCCGGCCCCAGCGTTGAACCAGCGGCCGGTTGCCTTCGGGTTGCTGATATCATTCCTCGTAAGTTGACTAGCCGAAGCACCAACCGCTGGCTCGGGCAGAACCTCACCACTCAGCAGGCTGTATCGTATATCTGCGCCACCGCACGATTATATGTCAGGTTTCGAGTCTCCAAGTGCCCGGGCTGGGATGACTTGCTGGTTTTCCTGTCAATGGTATGATTCAGGAGACATGTGACGCCGGGCGAGAACTTGGTGCTAATACAGGATCCAGATAGCCAGCCTGGCGCTGACTTTCTCGGTATTACTATGTACGTTGGCTTCGCCCCCACCAGGATTTACACCCAGTCTCCCAGAGATGTAGACTGGAGCTGACATCATTATCGCTCAGGTTTCGATCGAGGGCTGGGGAAACATTTCATCACCTTCGTCGTTGACCGGACAAAGCTGGTCAACTTCACCAAGGTACGTCTTTGCTGCTAGTGCCGAAACATCGCGCATACACAAAGTCAAGACATAGAATCGGGGGGGATTTATGGACTACTAACAAACTGGCAGAACTCCTACGTGATGCACGCGTGCTATCCCACTGCGACAGCTCTCAT
This sequence comes from Diaporthe aspalathi, assembly GCA_001447215.1. Classification (NCBI taxonomy): domain Eukaryota; kingdom Fungi; phylum Ascomycota; class Sordariomycetes; order Diaporthales; family Diaporthaceae; genus Diaporthe; species Diaporthe aspalathi. The sequence continues at coordinate 7,473 of LJJS01001817.1, forward strand.
CAAACTCGCCATCCTCTTCCAATACCTGCGGCTCTTCGACGAGTCGAAATCGATCCTGCGGCAGACGACTTTCGTCATGATCGGCATCGTGTCGCTGTGGGGGCTCGCCTTCTCCTTCATAAGCTGGTTCCCAGCCTTCCCCGTGTCGGCCGAGTGGGACTTCGACGACAAGACGTCAGGCGTCAGGTACGGGTTCGGGAGCCTGGACCCGAGCAGCGTTGTGGCAGCCTCCCTCGCCCAGACCTCGACGAACATGGTAATCGACCTGATCGTGCTGGCCATTCCTGTGTCGTACTATCTGCAGCCCAAACTGGATTGGAAGTCTCAGGCCAGCCTGATAGGGTTGTTCTCTCTCGGTTCGGTGTACGTCCTTAGACTCGACCCTACAGAAGCAAGTTTACGTTTATGCGTGCCTCGTGCTGATGTTGTTCCTCGCAGGGTTAATATTCTCTCTCTTTTCCGACTAATCAGCATCGTCGACACGAGGGCTGGAATTTACCCGACGTACGACCCGAGTTGGTACGGCTGCAGTGCGATCGTACTAGCCGCCATGGAAGTCAGCCTTGCGACAGTCTGCGCCTCCTTGCCCGTATTCTGGCCGGTAATGAACTTCAATTGGGGCACAATATTCGTGACGTACGAGGTATCGGTCACCCGTGAGGAAAATTACGTCTCGCTCGAAGAAGCCCAAGCACCCCGGGACAGGATTGACCCATGGAACGCACATCTGAAAGGACCTTATACTCATGATATTGAGATGGGGAGTATGGGAAAGGGGAAGGACGCGGATTGGGGCGAGGGCTCCTCGGTGGCGGACTCCGGCTTATCGAGGACGAAGAAGTGAGAGGGAATAAGATCATCATTGACCTGTAGTTAGAGCCTACGTAACAGTTACCTGTAATTGTACACTTAATGAATTAATGCTGCCTTGTTTAAGAGGTTCAAGCAAGGCCACAACGGCCCAGAATCATCATTTTCAGATCCTAAATTCTATGACTGTGGATTACTGTACCTTTGTAAAGTGGTCTACTGTGTGACTAGGCGCCGAGGGAAGTCTGAATCTTTCACTGTGTCGTGAAGTGCAACTCCGTAAATGTGTCGGGTGCTGATCTCTCACGGCGTGGAAGACCAGGCCCTGGTACCTTAAGTTACCTTGCAATTCTGAGCGGCTGGTGGTATTTACATTTTGCCGCCCGATTCTATGATTATATTGTTTGTTTGAGTCAATGTTTACGAAAGAAGTGTAGAAATTCCCTGCACGAACAAGGATTGGTCGCTCCCCTTCGAAATGCCCTCTACTATTGTAAAATGTTAATGGTAGAATTGAATTTACATTTTCGGCCAAAATTTTACAGATGGTTATTTAAAAAAAATTAATATATTAAAAAAAATGTGTGACCTAATGTTGATTCACCACTTAACCCTTGAGCATTAACTGGATTTATTAACGGTGAGGGTAGTTTTATATAATTTATTAAAGGAGATAAACGCATTAATAAATATACATTGAGACTTCGTACTTCGTAGAGCTATTTAGTTTGAATAGAACGGTAATTGTTCGGTAAAGGACGAGAAAATTTGCTATAGTTTCTAGAGATATTTGTGCCCGGATTGAGAACAAAACCAACTATTGTAAATGTTCGCGTCTCTCCACGAGCCGTACGTGTGAGTATTAGTGAAAGCGTACGGGCATCATCGAGGTTAATACACGTCAGTGACGTCCTTTTGGAGCGCAGTCTCTAACGTGTGCAAAATCGAGATTTTTGCAGAGCATTCAAGACAAATAAACACCCTTTATTTCCTTGACTGCAGGTGCTCCCCTTTGATTTCTTTCGTCCTTTGTATCTCTGTGTCAATTCTGGGCGCATTACCACTACAGTTTCTAAAGTTCCTTACCATGACCAAGGAGCTTCACGCGCTGTACTTCTATGATTCGGAGGCGACTTGGTGATATATCACCCAGCTATTTCGAATTCAGATGACAGAATAGAGCAGGCGAAGAGATTGGGAGCAGTCTACGGTCCTCTTCGCCCATAGCACTTCGTCTTTCGTTTCATTGAAGCCCACGAAGCTCTGAGCAGCCACGAAGCTCTGCAGAAACCAGTAGATGATGGTTGGCCGTTTTCGGTGCGATCTCACGCCTCTCAAAACATTGGAAGCACAGGCAGTATATTTCAAATTTCGAATCTCGAATACTTTGAGCGTCAGTAGAGCCAAGTAGACAGCGCGTAACATCCTTTTAGGGCCGCCATCGTTCTTCCATGGAACAACACCATCAGCCTGCATTGCCGCACTGCATAAGTCAACTGTCACCACGGTCCATATCCTGAAATTAGATACAATTCCGACGAAGAAATATCTCTGCGTCGATGAAACTGAACCAGGAAGATTTATACGTCCAGGGGTAGCAACATTATCGCTCAGCCCTCATGTACCGGGTCAACGGGAAATATTTATTGATTTCTTTCTCCCACGACAAGTAGTGATTGCTGTCATGGTTCCCACCTTTATGAGAAAAAGAAGTGATTTCCTCAATTGTTTACAACCGTCTTAAGATACTCAAAATCTACCCAATGCATTTGACTGATGTTAAAAGCTGAACACATGCATAGTTTCCCATCCAAGCAGCAGGAGTCACTTCAGGTTAATAGGGGCCGAACTTCACAGCTAGGTGTTGAGTCTACGCCACGGAGCAAACAGTCGGTCTGGCACAACAAGCAAAGGACAGATGAGCTCAAAGCGGTACGACAATGTCCGGCACATTTGCAAACAGATCACAACATACTATCGAGAGCCTACCGTAAGCTCATACCCGCGCGCCAGGTTCGAAGCGCAGTTCCCTGGGCCGGGCACTTCCACTCTCTTCCGGAAAATACCATGGACCATGACAAACACACCCGCTTTCGAGACTCACATACGGAAGTGATGTACCGGGTCATCCCCGCGAAGAGGTAGTCTAGATCTGTGGCAATGCTCCAGAGATTATTCAATTTGCAATTAATCACGCTTTTCATGAATCGCCTGGTTTGGAACAACTCGCAGTCATTGATTACTTTATCAACGTGAAAAGGCTAACCGATTCCATTGGAAAAAAAAGCCCAGTATTTCAGAGGCTCGAGCGGATGTCCACCAACGATCACTTGACGGGCAGTCCGCATGACCACTCGAGGCCTAGAGCGTGATGAGGCCAGGGGCTGACATCTGCCTTCACGTCCCCGCTCAAAGGAAGCCTCAGTGCTCCAGCCTCTCTTCAACACGTTCTGAGTAGACAGCCGCGTCCGTTGCCAGAACAACATGGGCCAAGTAAAGACAGCCAAGCCAGGGGAGGTTCGTGGCGGTGGCACGCGAGAACCCTCAGGCCAAGATGCGTCGTCAAAGTTAGGACGCGCCAGGAAAACCTGGAACGCGTATGTCTCAGTCGCGTTCGTGCCAGCTGAACTGATCCACGCCAGCATTCCCCCCTCCGGGAAACCACGCCATGGCGTCCCACACTAACTACGACATAGATGGTGCGTATGCATCTGTGCGGCGCCACCGAGAAAATCTGCCGCCCGCTTGTCGAGATGCCGTTGAGGGGAGCCACACAAGTTGGCTCGCAGGCTGGCTTACGTCCAAGGGTGGTGGTGGTGATTTTCGGGCGGCTCCTGAAAGGGCGCCATGGTCGCGCGACTTGGCGGCAACTGAGCACAACGCCCGTGTGTGCGACGACCGGCGCGCTCGCGGGACGCCTGGGCATCGAGCCAGCCAGCGCAAAGCCTTTCCCGAAGTCGACAGGTGGAGAAGGACGTTGGCCTTTTCTCCCTCGAAGATTTCATATTGGTGTGGGGCGGGCTAGCTAAGCCTAGGTGGTCTCGAAACAGCCGGGACGTGCAGTAGGGGCGAGGAGACTAGTGAGTTAGTTAGTTTAGTGCCATCCGGCGTGCTGGAAAGAAGCTCGATGTGCCGATGCCTTGGGCAAAGTGTATATAACATTGTGATTTTATAAGTTAGTTTGGACGGGGTTGAGGAGGCCGGAGGGGCGGACGTCTATAGGTGGCGCCCCTTCCACGGAACAGCGTGCAACCCGGGTCTTGGACCGCGCCGTGACCAGCCCCTAGTCAAGTTGAGTTCGCGAGCCGAGAGCGGCCAGATCAAGGTTATTCGCGCCTGGGAGTGGGCACGCGTCGTGGTTCGTCCGAACCTTTGGAGACGCAATGAGACCAAGGCGGTATAATATATTGAGAGCGATACTGTTTGTGTAGGTGATTTGTGGTCAAGTCAAGTCAGGGGTCTAGAACCGGAGGACTCAGCAACTTTCCGGACCAATTGACCAACATTAGGTTTCAGCTTTTATCTTACCAGCATCCTGTCGAAACGCTGGTGTGTGCCTTGAATGCCTTCGCCGATGTCGATATAGGGCCCCGCGGATGGGTGGCCGAACGCGTTGGCTTCTTGGTGTTGATGCTTCCCGTTCTGATATCTGACAATTGTCGCCATTGTAAACTGCATCAACAAAAGGAAAATTAACTGTTTTGCGGAGAAGGCGGAAATTGCTTCATTCGACCCGTCCCAAGCGAGATTCTTTCGGAACTTGTCACAAGATTCTTGAATTAATCCCAGGTCGGGTCCTGTACAGGGTTATCTCCTGTCGCCGAGAGGGCCAATCAATTGACATGTGGGGCGATCACATTTATCCGTCTGACATCAGGGAGAATCCCGTGATTCCACGGGATTAACACGTCAAGCCTGCTCGGGAATTCTGGGTTGCCAGCAAGCCCAGAACGTCCAGACTGTCCGTCACACGGTTGGCGACAGCGGATTTGTCACGATACGAGCAGGCAGTTGTGTGCACACGTTCGACAGCATGATCGCGCGCGTCTTGTGGCCTCCTGCAATCAGGACGAGATGATCCTTCCAGAGCTTGACGACAGTTGAATTATACTAAACTTGTCCTACGGGGGGCCCAAGCGTTTCCCGGATCCTTCGTCGGGGCATTTCCACGTGTTGACTCGGGCGAAAAGCCGAAGCATCCACCAGGCTGAACCGCAATCAGAGCGTCGTAATGACTGATTAGATACCGATATCTTGTTTCCGAAACTGAGCATTGTACGATGAGCACGTCTCTGATAGTTGGCAGGTGCCGGATCGCCCGTCCTGACACAAAGCAGGGCTCTGCGAAATTGGACACCGCAATGGCCATATTTCGTCTGATATCTGGCCAGCTTGTCCGATGAACCCTGTTGGCCCACTTACAATGGGCAGTGGTTCACTGGCGTACGGGGATCCCCAGGCCGGCGTTCCACGTTTGTCGAGCCGCGACGGCTCCAAGCCGTCCGGCAGCAAACCAACCTTCAAGCCGTTGGGTGACCTGGGTGAGAATTGTGCCAGATTCCACAGGCCAGCCGACCCGCCAACTTGCCAACTTGCCAACTGGCCAGCTCGCCAGCTCGCCAGCTCCCCAAGTCATCACATGATTTGTTCGCTGCCAATGACGACGAGAGTCACTTCATCCGGGTCAGGACCTCATTACACACCGACCCGAATTGCACTAAGCATCGAAGCGAGGGTGCCCAAGTACGGAGTGAGCCGATTAGATCAAACAGAGATGTTAGGAGCCGATTGTCAGTGCTGCAGGTGATGGACATGTGACGGGGTTGCCGTGACTGTCACAGTCTGGACCACTGGAACCTTGCTTTCCTTTTCGTGCTCTTCTGCCAGTCTTCTTGGCCACGCAGCATCGATTTTCCGTGTGCTGTTCGGAGCACGACTAGACCAAAGAGGCAACCCTGTGCTGCAGGCCCGGCCGCAAACTGCCCCAGAGTGAGCTGCTCCGCGTACCAAAAGAGTAGAGTGGCCCGTGTTGTTTGCCCACGCGTAGCGCTTGTCTGAGTTGGGCTCAGGCACAGGCCCATTATTGGCTCGCGGGCCAGAACACCGCAACCCGACTTTGGGGGCCCCCTTGCAGACGCACAGATGCAGATCCCAGGGGCTTGCATCTGTTTGAGGCAAACAGAAGCAGCGAGCACTTTGTCAGAGTCGGTTTCGTTGCCTGCGTTTGCTGGACTTGGCAGCATAGGTTCATCGATCCGCGCGGCATGCGTACGCCGTCAGGCCGTACACTGCTGTGCCGTCCCATACGAAGGGCCAAAGAAGGGATCTGATAACGCGGGGCCGCAAGAGGAAGGATGACAGTGCCGATGCGGCACGACACATATGGTCTCCCCCGAGACAAACAATCTCCCAAGCACCGTCTTTGCAGTATGCTGAGATGGTGAGGGCCGGCGATGAAGTGGTGCCGGGTTGCTTTGACTCGCCTGAGCTGTGAGACGATGCACAGGCTGGATCAGCTCACGATTCATCGAGCATATACATAGTAGTCTGTCGGTCACCAAGGGGGCAAAGCTGTTGAGCTCGGTCAGCCCTGTTGCAAAGAAGGCTAGTGGGGAGTGGGGGCCCGAGGCGGAGCCAAGGCAGTCGAGCCCGGCGCATGCTGAGGGTCTCGGCGTCAGTCATCTGAAGCCTAATTACTGGGTAATTGTGAAGGGCGACAGGCAATTACAGGAAGAAGCCGACTTGTTAGGGTCAGATCTCCAAGCCGCTGCATGAGCCGCTGCATGATGTCGATCAACATTCGAGAGGGCAAGAGGGCGTCCAGCTGCCAGGCAGGCCTCCACGGCAGGATCTTTGGCTGCTTTTTTGGTGGCACCGCTACTGCAGCTGCATATGCCGAAATGCGTATGCAGGTCTGTCCCGCAGGAACGCGGGTGCAGTGTCAGCTTGTGCTCTCGTCCAGCTGGTGAAGGGTTCGTCAGGGGGCCTGCGGCTGATTGCCTGGTCCAACGTCATGAACCCGTTCTCGTCCCATGTTTCAGGTAGGGTAGGAGTTGTTCTGGAAAGGCGATGCAGCTGCGAGATCTCTCACCCTCTCGCCCTCTTTTCTTGGGACGAAACGAGACAGTAAAAAGGGCAAGAGAGACGATGGCATTGGAGGGCCCGAGTTTGCAGGATTTTGCAGGGACCAATGTAACGCCAGATACAAGCGAGCCGAGGGACGCGCTGCAACAAACAAAGTTATGCCACGGGCAGATCTAGTAGAGGCGATAAGTTTCATCCAGAGTTTATGATGATCAAAGTAGTGCGTGCGTGATTGATCCGGGGGGCGATGCGATGGCGAGGCTGTGAGGGCAACTGCAATAAATGTAAGTGTGAGGGCAAGTGTACAGTAAGTGCAAGTGTAAACGTACCTACATGGACTACACTATGTCAAAGCTTAAGCCCTGATCGATCCCACTGCCGACGCCCTCCCTGCAGGTACCTCCTCTGGCTGGTGCTAGGTGCTCCATCAACCGCCTACCATAGTACTCCGCGGGAAAAGACTTGGGCATGCCCAAGTACCTCGCCCCTGCCGTGGCCCTGCCGTGGCGGGCTGGGCTGGCTAGACTCGCTGGACTGCCCAGACTCGCGATGCTAGTGGCTGACCTGGGTGGTGTGTACCCCTGCCCCTTGCCGCTCTGACACTTGGAGTGGTCCCTTCCCTCCCAGGCAAGTGCCATCCATCCCCCACCAATCCCTGCTCGAGCCCCACTCATCTTCCCCGGGCCACTCACGTCCAACTTCCTCACCAAGTGGCAATCCAATGTCCGGACGCGCCTGCGTCCTCCCGCAGGGCTCATTTTTCGATTGTCAATCTCTCCTTCTCAATCTCCCCCCCTCTCTCGGCCGGTGTGAGCTTGTTCTTCTTCGTCCCTTTCGTCCCTTTTCGTCAATGGGAATTCCCCTGACCTCGTCCCTCCTTTTGTCCTCGTTTGTGCCGTCTTCGTGCCACATTTTGTGTGTGTGTCTCCTCGAAGTCCACACCCGAACACCCCCCCTTCTCCTCTGCAGCTGCAGCTGCAGCTCGAACTGCTCTTGTC
>LJJS01001817.1:23510-79105 GCA_001447215.1 Diaporthe aspalathi
GGGGGGGGCGAGGGCGCGGGAAGCAAATATCGCACGATTCGAGGCAAACCGTGAAAAAAGGGACAGGCAGCAAATGTGGGAAACATCCGAGACGCTTCCCTCCGAGGACCCAATAGGCGGTTCCGTGTTGCGGCATATTTAGGACCCACGGGGTGCGACCGTCCGGGATGGATGGACAGACAGCAGCTGTCAAAGCCGGAGTGGCCAAGCCGGCGCCCGAGGGCTTGGGCAGCACGGTGGTGCGAAGGCCCAGCCGCGCCCCGGGGAGGGAGGGGAGGAGGCACCGGTTCCCATCGCTGTCCGATCCCAACTGCCGCCGCAGCAGCGACTGCGGAAGGGAAAAAAGCAAGACTGGCTGGCTGGCTGGCACTTTACGGAACGGATCGTCCCGCCCACCTTTGAAAGCCTCGGCGGGAACTGCGGAGGGTGGGCGAGCGTTCTTGTGCTTGGTGTGCTCATTTGGGCGGCCAAGATATTATCCAGAGCGGAAATTGCGTGTGCGACTGTTGCTTGTAATGCGGGCTGCCAACGACGACGACGACGACGACGAAGACGACGACTGAGACGACGCGGCGTCGGGATTTCTCGCCGCGGCTCTGAGGAGTTACTCCCGGGCCACATTTTTATTTCCGCAGGGCCTCGGACGATCTGTACTACATACCTCTATAGTCTACACACACGAGGTTGAAACCCGGGCCAGCAGTCGAAAGTGAACTCTATCGTGCCGCCCCCCTGATGCAGGTACCTGCTCTTGCACGCCCTTTTGCAGCCCCAAAGTTCCCACGGGCTTGCGCTGGCACGGTTCCTGTGGTGGGTGGTGGTCGGTCGGAACCGTAGATTTGAGGTCGGCTGAAGTCGGACGCAAGGCCCCTGTTTCAGCGATATCCCCAGACAAGATGGAAGCCGACTTGTTCTGCCGGAGGGCCGGGTGAGCGGAGTGAGTACTGCCTGCCTTGGTATCCGGGGAAGATCGACGATTTGGGGGGGGGAAGGGGGGTGCCTGGAGAGTGTGATGTCAGATAGGGAATATCTCGGCTTGAGGAGGGGTGTGTAGTGGACGTGGATGAAAGCGGCCGCGATAGGCCGCGAATATCAACCTTGCAAGAGACAGACGAGACGAAACTTGGCGATGCAGCTGGCCGGGACGGGCTGTAGGCAGCCTGGCATTGCAGGTCTGCAGGTCTGCAGGAATGCAGGATTGCGTCCCGGTTCTCTGGCTCTCAGCTGGGCTCGCCTGGGCAACCCTTGGCGGTGGTTCGCGGGGACCCATGACCGCGTCTCCTGTTACCATGCTATTACCTATTATTACCTATTACTTGGCTGCCCATGACTACTGGCGATTCTCTTGTGTAGGTGAGAGAGGCTGACAGGGCGCCTCAAGGCCGCGCAGCCGTGCTCACATGCCGTTCTCGTCTCGTAAAATGGCACCATGAATTACGGAACTCAATACTATAGCGCGGGCGTCCAGAAACGGAAGGAAACCTCCCCCACCCCTATCTTATTTTAGGAGGGGACGATAATTCCTCGGGTCGTCCGTTGCCCTGGGGCTCTGGGGTGGGCTGCAGGGGGGGGCTGCGAAGGTTGAAGGTGCGGAGGGCTGTGCCTTGTGAGTGGTGGGGTGGGGCCGCCGTCAACCCCACCCCCTGGTTAATGCGGGGTTTAGCATGTGTAAGTGACAATGCAGTGGGGCGGTGCATCCCGACCTCTGCTCGTGTTTGATCCCGATTTATTATCGTGGGCGACATTCCGGCCGCACGAGGATGTTGCCTGTGGCGGCCCGAAACGTTACCCAACTTTTCGCATCGAAATCGGACCATGATCTGGTGGAAAACGAGAAAAGAAAGCAGGACGAGATACAGAGAACTCATGGCGCCTGGTGTGCCTAATTGGAAGCACAGGTAGTAAAGGTAGGTGGGTGGGTGTGTCCGAAAAATCTGGACTGGTCCTGTGGTGGGGAAGGGAGGGGGGGAGGGATAAAAGGCTTAGCCTTGGCCTTTGGGGATTTCTGGGGAAGAAGGGAAGCCAGGGCAAGGGGGGGCCTGGCCAGCTGCTGCTTCTCCACGAGGCAGGCTCCTTCCAGGTTGCAACCCCCAGAGATAATGTCCGGGAACGGCAAGGCTCGGAAGGGCCTGGCTGAGGTGTCGAGATGCTCGAAATTCAGAAATCCCATCAGGCTCGAAACTCGTGGCCTCTGGGCTCTGGGGTTCCGATAGGACCCGCGGCCGGCCAACTTCCGCAGGTTCAGCCCTGTCAGGTTGTGCAGACGGAGCGACAAGAAGCGGCCGAGACTGTGACACTGTTGCAGTCTGTTTGTCTATCTCCCCTGTTGTGTGCGACCATCCTTCTCTGGAGAGACCTCCGTTACGGGGGGTTCATCACCACCTCCCGTCTTCAAATTGTCATCGATGACAGGCAGGCCTCAGCAAGTCGGTATACATAGTACCTAGTTCTAATTCAGGAAGTCGGATATCCCATGTGGGTGAGAAAGGGCCGCTCCTACCCGGCCTATTCCCTCTGGCATGCTACTATGTACCCTGTGCATGTCCATTATCGTCTGCATGATCTGCATTTACGAGGGCAACTGCGGCTCGTGGTCCCTGGTATTTGAGTGGCAAGCCACCAATGATGATGGCTGAATTTGATTTTCTCTCTGCAGATCAGTCGCATCGATCAGGCCTGCATCGTCATGTCCCGATCGAAAACAACGTCGGCCCAGGAGTAAACCCTGTGCCTCCGTCTCCCTCCGTCTTCCCCCGTCTGCCTGTGGACCGTATCGTGTACAAGTGGTAGTAATTGAGTGAGTGTGAGGATTTTTGCCCGTGTGCCCGCCCATTTCCCGACCCGGCCAGACCGGTTACCGTTTCTTTCCCCACCCTGGACTGCCAGACTGCCGGACTGCCAGACCGTCAGAGCACACGACCACACACACACATACGACGACACGAACTTTCACAACCTCTCCCGGCAACCAACCTGTTACCGAGTACTGCCGCCTTCCTTGTCCCCTGCGCCCGCCCGCCCCTGACCACTGGCCACTGGCCCGTCTGTACATAGTAGTGTAGAAATGACGACCCAAGGCCGTCACGCCCCTCCCGAAGCTTGCAGGGGTCTCTGATTGTCCTGCTCCGGCTGGTTTTCGTCAGACGGCAACCCAAACAACCCCAATCACCACCCTCACGCCCTCGCTGGCCAGTGGAATGCTGTCGTCAAGCTTCAAGGGCTCCACCAGGCCAAATCCTATATATCCTCGGCTCCATGCGCTATCCCATCGTGGATCCTCACCTGGAACATCTCGGCCCCAGTATCGACCCGTAACCGTGCTCGACTTGACCAAGCCCGGCCCCAGCCCACTCCCAAGACGGACTCGTCACTTTCACAAGCCTACACGCCCTCACACAACCCTGTCGCTCCCAGGGCCTAGCTCCCCTTACTCTGGACTCTCCTCCCGCCCATTTCATACAAGAACCATGGCCCCCTCCCGCGATCCTGTTGCGAGGACTGCTTCTCCCTACACCGATCCCAAAGTCGCAGGACCTCGAGCTCAGATTCTATCCTCTGGTACCCAGTCAGATCTTCGCAAAAGTACGCTTGCACATCTACACATCTCTCTTTCTCCTCCTCTCCGTCCGGCCCACTCTGTACCAGCTAGTTGCTGACATTTGGTCTCTATAGTGCTCGTCAACACCGTCAACAAAACCAGCCTCCACCCTAGTGGTGTAGAGTGAGTCCAAGTCCCCATGATACCCTGGCCAGAGTCGGATAGTCATACTGACAACTTCTTCCAGGGCTCACCGTGAACACACGGAACTTGGTATGATGAGCCCAGTCATCTCTCATCTTGGCCCGGAGAGCGGCAAATTCAAAGACAGGAGACAGGCGGACTAACAACGTCGCAGAGGAGGAATTGCACGAGAAGGCACACATTGACTACGACCGCGTTGCAATTGTACGTTGGGAATGGCCCCCCGAGGCTATAACGGTCCCGGACCTGGCGCTAACAAAGCGTCACAGATTCCCAACCCATCAGTTGCAGCTCTTTATGAGGATGCCCTCGTCTACGAGCCCGGCTCTGCCATTTCGTCTTCCGGTGCCCTGACTGCCTACTCGGGCAAGAAGACCGGTCGTTCACCACTGGACAAGCGAATTGTGCAGGAGCCCAGTTCAGAAAACGAAATCTGGTGGGGCCCAGTAAATAAGCCCATGAGCACAGACGTATGTTCTTCCCCCTTGCGAAGTGTATTCTATGGTTTTCCTTTTGTTTTTGCGTCACCTAGTCTCTGGCAGTTTCACTGCCTGGTCATGGTTGGTCACACGACCGAGCAACTCGGCTGCCACCAAAACCAACCCTGCCTTGGTCACGAGCCCTGCCAAAAAGGCCGGCGGCTGCAAAACAGCAGCAAAAGTGGCTGTCTGTTGGTTGCACAAATCACTTAGACGTCATTGGCGATCAAGGACTCCACAGGCGGTACCCTCTTTTCCCCCGGTGAGCCGCTCAATTGTGGTTGCTGGAGGCGAAAAGTCACTGTGGGCGGCCTTGGAAGCGCGGCTCTTTTCCCCACATGCCCCTCGTCACTGAGATCATCGGTGCAACCCCTCGGCCCAGTTCATGCACCCCGCTTATTCCACAGCCGAAACCCGGCTCCACTTCTGCATGGCGCTTCCTGCCTTTCCCGCCCTCCTACCCGGGTAGCCGGGATCATGGGAAACACTCAAGCCACTAACACGTGATACACCCTACAGGTCTGGAAGATCAACCGCGAGCGTGCTGTCGACTACCTCAACACCAGGAGCCGTATCTACGTCGTCGATGGATTCGCAGGATGGGATGAGAAGTACAGGATCCGCGTCCGGGTCGTCTGTGCCCGCGCCTACCATGCCCTCTTCATGCGCAACATGCTCATCCGCCCGTCGCGCGAGGAGCTGGAGAACTTCCACCCCGACTACACAATTTACAATGCCGGTTCCTTCCCAGCCAACCGATACACCGAGGGTATGACTTCGGGGACCTCAGTCGCCATCAACTTCGCCGAGAAGGAGATGGTCATCCTCGGCACCGAGTACGCCGGCGAGATGAAGAAGGGTATTTTCACTGTTCTCTTCTACGAGATGCCCATCAAGCACAACGTTCTGACGCTGCACTCGTCTGCCAACGAGGGCAAGGACGGCGATGTGACACTATTCTTCGGCTTGTCTGGCACCGGAAAGACCACTCTCTCTGCTGATCCCAACCGCGCCCTGATCGGTGACGACGAGCACTGCTGGAGTGACCACGGAGTCTTCAACATCGAGGGAGGTTGCTACGCCAAGTGTATCGGACTTTCGGCGGAGAAGGAGCCTGATATCTTTGGAGCCATCAAGTTCGGCTCTGTTCTCGAGAACGTCGTCTTCGACCCAGACACCAGACTGGTCGACTACGATGACTCTACCCTGACGGAGAACACTCGCTGCGCCTACCCCATCGAGTACATCGAGAACGCCAAGATCCCCTGCCTGTCGCCCAGCCACCCCAGCAACATCATCCTGCTCACCTGTGATGCACGTGGCGTGCTGCCTCCCATCTCCAAGCTGAACAAGGAGCAGATCATGTTCCACTTCATCTCTGGTTACACCTCGAAGATGGCTGGCACTGAGGACGGAGTCACCGAGCCGCAAGCCACCTTCTCCTCCTGCTTTGCCCAGCCTTTCTTGGCTCTGCACCCCATGCGCTACGCCAAGATGCTGGCGGACAAGATCGAGCACCACAACGCGAACGCCTGGCTGCTCAACACCGGCTGGGTTGGTGCTGGTGCCCTCCAGGGCGGCAAGCGTTGCCCCCTGAAGTACACCCGTGCCATCCTGGACGCCATCCACTCTGGCGAGCTCGCCAAGGTCGAGTACGAGAACTACGACATCTTTAACCTCCAGGTGCCCAAGTCGTGCCCTAACGTCCCGGCTGAGCTCCTCAACCCCGCCAAGGCATGGACTGCCGGCGGAGATAGCTTCACGCAGGAGGTCACCAAGCTCGGCAAGCTCTTCAATGAGAACTTCAAGAAGTACGAGTCCGAGGCCACCGAGGACGTCATCAAGGCTGGTCCCGTCGTCTGAGGCACGCCGCCGACCGCTTCCGCTGCTTTCCCCTGAACTTCGACATGTTCATATTTTGTTACTTCCTGTTTCCTGCGCGGCACCGACGTTTCTAGCACGCGCACGCACCACTGCATACGCCTTTGGCTTTGGCTTTTGTCTCTTTATAGAACGAGCGAACACATATCACAGACCCGCAACGAGCACACGCGCTCCACGCGATAGGTCCAATGATACCACAACCGGGTTAAACACATGGGATTGAGTGTATTGCACTCTATATTATTCCGATGCCCAGCAACGAGCACACGCGCTCCGCGCTCCGAGGCTGCATTACCGGCAGACAAGAATGCCAGTATGGCTTTTTTTGGGGGGGGTTGAGGGGGTTGATAGTACTCATGTGGGAGTGGGGGGAGTCTAAACCTAAATAGTCAAGAATGAGGCTGAGAATGGAGAATTGTGTACGTCTACCGCACTTGTTCAATGTGACGAGGTTATAATGATTGTCTCCCACTTCTGAAGTGCACTGCAATGACGAATGAGCTAGCGTCTCGAGCTTGGTGCCACAGCGACTCGATGGGCACGTGAGAGTAACGACAGGTTTACAGTTGATGTGATAGTTTTAGCGCTGACATGTCCTTGGGTACTCGCGAAGATGTGTCACCATCGAGGGATACTCGGGATGCGTGGGCTTGACTTTTTGGTTGGATAAACTTGTCAATGTCCACAGATACTCTGTGTTGACCGAGTTCTTTGTGATATTTGCAATGAGGACTTGGTAATCCTACTATTTGTTCCTCACTGAGCAGCGACATTTCATGTACTATTCTCGCCGCGGCTCTGACAGGATCCCCAACTGCTGAACAACGGCCCCCCTCCCCGCGACAGCATTTTACAACCCAGACAACCCGCCCCCCTCCCCAAGCCGCCTCACTTCCGGGTCTTGGTACAGATGATCCAGTTCACGTCCGCCACGGGGGGCAGGTGACACACCCTCCCGCTGCGCACCTCCCAGCGGTCCAGCTCCCCGCGGGCCACGCCGCACGTCCGCATCAGCGCCTCGACCTCGCCGGGCGTGCGGGTCCGCAGCGCCGACACCAGGCCGTCAAAGACCAGCACGAAGGGCAGCACGGGGACGGCCCAGCACCAGAAGAGGGTGGCGGGGCTGCGCCAGCGCCAGGCGTGGTAGGGGGCCGAGAGGAGCACGCCGGCGCCCAGGAGGAGGCAGGCGAGGAACGCGCGCGGGGAGCGGTCCTGCAGCTCCAGGATGGCGAAGCCGTCGGACGTGCGCAGGGTGTCGGCGAGGATGGCGCGCGCGAGGGGGTCGTCGAAGTGGTGGAAGGCGAGGTTGAAGAGGCGGAACTGCTTCTTGTCGCGCCCGCCGGCGACGGCGCCGGCGGTGGTGGTCAGGAGGTGGTTGGTCAGGAGGTCCGCCGGGGCGGCGGAGGCGTCGACCGGGCCCGGCGAGAAGTGGATGTTGGGCGAGCGGGAGGCGGCCTGTGTCCAGTTCTCGATGTGCGGGTGCAGGTCGGTCAGGACGAACTGGGCCGGCTCCCTCTTGGGCCTCGCCGCCGCCGAGGGGGGTGAGCTACCCTGCTGCCGTTGCTGCTCCAGCTTGATGCCCTTGTTGATGTGCCTCTCGATGCTGGGCGTGGGCCCGCCGCCGCCGGCGCAGAAGTCGATGAAGACGTGGTCCGTCAGGCTGTCGCCGAGGTGGGCCTCGAGCAGGAGCGAGACTATGCGCGCGGCCGAGACGGGCTGGATGTAAGGGATCTGGGAGTTCCAGGTCTGGGTGAGGGCGGCCTGGACCTTGGCTCTGAACCAGGGGGGAAACCTGGGGGTTTCTTGTGAGTGAGTGAGGGAGAGAGTGAGTGATGTTTAGGAAATATGTACATACCATGGTTGGTCGTCGATCTCAAAGAGATGCATCCGCGGGATCCAGGGCGCCATGTTGGTGAGAATGGAGGCGCTGTGCTGCTGCTACGGTGCGTGAGTCGTGTGGCTGTTGTCTCACACTTGATCTGGTTGTTTTATTGCAGGTATTTAGAGTTATGACGGGGATGACGTTGAGAGTCTTGTGGTAATAAGGGAGATTGATTTGGGCCCTTGAGCAGTGCGCTCGTCAGTACAAATTGTTGAGGTGACGAGGATATCTCGTAGAAGGGAGGATGCAAACCCCAGTTGACTTTTTAGCAATCAACTGCTCCCTCTTGGGTCTGATCTGTTAGACAGCCAGTCCTCTCTTTCTCAACGCGCTGTGCAAGCCTGTCTCAGGTCTTACAGGGGGTCGAGAACGGAAGCTCTTCAGCAGCGCAGGGGCCGCCCAATCGGCACCTTTCCAAAACACCGGCTGGCTGGACAGTTCGCAGGCGCGCGTCAGCACTCAAATGGCGATTCCTTGCTCATGCTCATGCTTGTTCATGCCCATGCATGCCCACGCCCACTTTGGTGTTACAATCGCATCATGACGTTTCGTCTCTGCTCGCACTGATTTGCACCACACTCCCACCTGTGCTGCACTGCACTGCACTGCTTTGCACTGGCCGAATATCTATATTCTGACCAGTGAGTGTGAGTGATGTGCACAATTCCACCAGATACTGCATCATGACAATGTCCTTTCTTACCAGCTGGGCTGCGATCTGGGCCGTCGGGTTCGCAGTCGTCGCTTTGGTCCTCAATTCCGCCCTCAGCAAGAGTGGCATTACCAGAGCCGGAGCCCCATTGAAGTAAGACGGACCGATCCCATCCCACCTCTCCCTGCTCATGCTCCTGCTCCTGCTGCTGACGACATCCCCAACGGTAGGAAACCTCCCAACACATTGCCCCTTGTCGGCAACGGCATCCTGTTCCTGCAGGCCCGCCAGAAGCTCTTCTCGTGGTTCGTCAAGTGCGAGCGCATCTTTGGCCGCGAGACCTTCGAGCTCTACGTCCCCAGCCTGCCGCCGGGCGTGGTCATCAATGACCCTGCCAACCTCGACTATGTCTTTAGGAACGAGGCCATCTTTTCCAAGGGGGATTTTGTGAAGAAACCTCTCTGGGATCTTTTCGGTTAGTGCGTCAAGTTTGTCCACCGCCTGACGGCCCGGACTTCTCGGACCTCTTGGCTCATCCGCATCGGGGCTGAGAGGATGCGACGGAGCCTCCGTCCCCGTCCCCGTCCCCGCCCGCGTCTCCGTCCCAGTCCCTGTGTTCATTCCATGTCCATCGGCGTCTGCCTTCCGAGAGAGAGCCACTGACCGTGTATACGTTTTCCCCACCAGGCCACGGCATCATCAACGCCGACGGCGAGCTATGGAAGGTCCAGCGCAAGGCTGGCCTGGCTTTCCTCAACACCAAGAACCTGCAGGTCCTGACTGACGTCGCCCTGCCCCAGTACCTGGCCCAGGGCGTCGAGTTTCTCAAGTCTAGGTCTCGAGATGTGCAGGAGGCGGACCTGCAGTCGGTCTTTCACGAGATCACCACCCAGTTGATGGGCAAGCTGGCCTACAACGTATGCCACCACTAGACTTCTGCCGCGGCCGAGGCTGATTGTTCAGGCAGATGGAGATGCATGCCGACGACGACTTTACCCTCGCTTTTGACTACGCCTCGGGAGCGACGGCTGAGAGGGTCCAGAACCCGCTCTGGCGGGTCACTGAGATCTTGTTTGGTGCGAGACTGCGCAAGTCGATCGCCATCGTGAAGACGTATGGCAAGCAAATCGTAGAGACTGCCATACAGAACCGCCAACACGGAGCAAAGGATGGTTCTCGCTCCTTCAATGACCCTGGGGGCGACGAGAAGCTCGACAAAATATCTGGAAGCCTGATACAGTCATTATTGGACTCAATTGGTGACCGAGAAATGGTCGCAGATGCCGCGCTCAACTATCTCTCCGCAGGTAGGCTCCATCTCTTTTGGCGGACTCCGAGCAATAACCCGATACTGATTCTTCGCCCCCAAGGTCGCGACACGACCGCGCAAGCCCTGACGTGGACCTTCCACCTCCTCATGCACCACCGCTACACCCTGGCCAAGATCCGCCAGGAGGTCCAGCACGCCCTCCAACAGGACCAGCGCGCGCCGACGGAGCGCGGCGACGCCTCGGCCTCCGCCGCTGCTCCGCGCACGCCCACCCTCCCTGTAGACCCGACCCTCTTCACGCCAACGTCGATGCCCTACACCCTCGCCGTCTTCAACGAGGCGCTGCGCCTGTACCCGCCCATCCCCTTCGAGATCAAGCAGGCCCAGTCGGCCACCACGCTGCCCGACGGGACCTTCCTGCCGGCGGGGTCCGTCGTGGTGTGGTGCCCCTGGGCCATGAACCGCTCCAGGCTGACGTGGGGCGGCGACTCGGATGAGTTCCGGCCCGAGCGGTGGCTCGTGACCGCCGACGCAAACGCCGACGCCACCGCGCATCCACCACCTCAGCGGGTGAGCGTGATGCAGAAGGGCGCGGGCGAGTTCCCCGTCTTCAACGGCGGGCCGCGCACCTGCTTGGGCAAGAGGATGGCCGAGCTCATCGCCGTGCAGGTCACCGCCGCCGTGGCGTGGGCGTTCGAGTTCGTCCCCGCGTACGAGGGCCGCGAGAGGGCGAGCAGGAGCAGCCTCACGCTGCCCATGGACGGGGGCCTGCCTGTGTTCGTCAAGGTGAGGTCTCGGGGTGCGCGGGACGGGGATGGGGCGGGCCTCCTCGTGCCGTGACGCGAATTGCCACACATACACGAGTCTTAATGTATCACAAATCACCTGGGTGTTGCTTGCAAACTGTATGAGTGCGTAGCAAGTAGATACATACATACCCACATGTGAGAAGGAACTGAGTGTATTAACGTGTGATCATTCTGGGTTGCCTACGCAGGCAGATAGTCATCTTTTCTCTCTAAGTTTCCCCATGTACCAAACGTCCAGCCCCTCATGCCTGCTCATGATCATTGTAAAAAAAAAAAGTAAAAAAAAAGACACTTTTGTGCTATGCAGAGACGTGACCGCATGTATGCATCAATCAAAGAAGATCAAAAAATCTATGGGGACATCAACCGTAGGTCGTTAGTCCGTGTGTAAAGACCCAACTCGCCAATTACCAACACCAAACGCATTAGCTACATATACGACCGGTATACGGACCGGGAAGGGAGGGAGGACCATCCCGGTTCAGGGGGAAAAGAAGAGAAGGGGGAGGAGCAGCATGATGACGGAATAAAGGGGTGAGGGAGCGCGACTATCGCTTGTTGTAGTTGAGGAAACGCCCCTATCAAAAAACGCACGTGTCAGCCAATCAAAAGTTCTCCACCTTTAGTCTCTTCGTGTGGCTTGTCTCTCTCTCTCGGGGTCCCGGAAGGCTCGGGGCACAACAACTTACCGCCAGAAACAGGATGATCAGGTTGCTCCCGACGAACGCGAGATAAATACCCAGCTCCCTCCACCTGGTGTCGAAGCTCATGCCCAGGGGCTCGTAGAACTGGTCGCCGACCTTGTACGCGCAGTACCCGCAGTCGCTGGTGTCGTTGCTGGCGAGGTACCCGGGCCCGCCGCCCGCAAAGTACGGCTCCATGTACTGGCCGCACGTCTGGCCCGGGGGCGCGGTGAAGCGGTTGAGCTCGGCGTCGGTGCAGCGGACCTCGAGGCCGTGCAGCGCCGTCGTCACCATGCCGCTGATGAGGCGGGTGAAGGGGTCCAGCTCGTAGAGCCAGGCGCGCCAGAACCCCGGCATCTGGGGCTTGGGGATGGTGACGCCGCAGAAGAGAGCGAAGGTGATGACGATGAAGGGGTCAAACTGCGACGAGATGAACATGGACGGCGTCAGCGCCGCCAGGGCCTGGCCCAGCGTCACGGCGAAGAGCTCGGTGATGAGGACCATGAAGAACTGGTAGCCCGCGCGCGACGACTCGGTCTGCAGGCCCGGCATGTAGTACAGCGGCAGGAAGGTCGCCACCGCGCAGAGCACCGAGTACGGCATCTCGGCCAGGATGATGGAGGTGGTGAAGGTGAAGGCCGAGTACATCTTGGACGACTGCTCGCGGAAGAAGATGGACCGCTGGAAGTGGTACATGCCCTCGACCTGCGACATGATCAGACCGGGCAGCACCGTCACCTGGAACATGACGAAGACCTTGTTCTGCAGCGACGCGCGCGAGTCGTCGAGGTTCAGGAACGTCAGGCCCGTCAGCAGCGCGATGATGACGTGGTTGAAGAGCCGGGTGAAGAGGTAGTTGGGCGACCGCCAGTACGACAGGCTGGTGCGCTTGATGACCACCTGGAGCTGGTGTGACGGCGACGACGCGTACTCCCTCTGCAGCGCCGGGTCGATCTCGGCGCCCGCCGCCTTGCGGGCGTCCTTGAGCTGCGAGATGTGGTCCTTGACGTTGGCCAGCTCGCTGCTGTCCTCCCAGATGTCGGCCCAGTCGCGGTCGCCGATCCGCGGCGCCGATCCGGCTCCTATCGCGTCCAGCATGAACTCGGCCACGTTGTCCCTCTCACCGGCCACGGCGCCGTGGTGCGCCAGGTACTCGCGGAGGACGTGGGCGTCCTTGCCGATATCACCAAAGTAAACACAGCGGCCACCAGACTTCAGGAGCAGCAGGCGGTCGAAGTTCTCGAAGAGCGCGGCGTTGGGCTGGTGGATGGTGCAGAGGATGGCCTGCCCTGCCCGGGCAAGCTTCTGGAGGAAACGGACGATGTTGTACGCGCTCTGGCTGTCGAGACCAGAAGTGGGCTCGTCGAGGAAGAGCAGGAGCTGGGGCTTGGCCGCGAGCTCGACTCCGATCGTCACACGCTTGCGCTGCTCGACTGTCAAGCCGGCCTCGGGCGACCCGATGATGGCGTCTGCGATGTTCTCCATTTCCAGCAGGGCGATGACCTCCTCGACATACTTGTACTTCTCCTCCCGGGAAGTCTCCATGGGCTGCCGCAGATCGGCAGAGAATCGGAGCGCCTCTCGGACAGTCTGGGACGGGTCGTGCATGTCGAGCTGCTCGGCGTAACTGGTGGACCGCTGGAACTCCTTGCCGGGCTTGATGCCGTCGACCAGGATGTCACCCCCGATGACACCGATGTTCTTGCGGCCGGCAAGCACATCCAGCAGCGTCGTCTTTCCGGCACCCGAAGCCCCCATCAGGGCCGTCAGCTCCCCAGGCTTGACGTAACCGAACACATTGTTGAGAAGCCGTCGGGTTCCGCCGGGGACAGGGACGTCGTAGACGAGGTTTTCCCACGTCAGGACACTCTTGGACTCGATCTTCATGTCGCCACCCGCATCTGCCTCGGCCTTGTTCTTCTGACGCTCCTCCAGCTTCTTTGCAAGAGCTTCGTTCAGGGCCTTCCTCTCGGCGTTGGGCTTCTGGAAGATCCTGAAGGTGTTGCCACCCATTCCAAACTTGACGAGTTCACCAAGCAGGACGTTCAAGGCGAGGAAGGCGACGATCAAAGCCAGGATGATACCAAAGTTCCTCCACAGGTCCTCCGGATGGTATGAGAACCCCTCGACGATGTAATCGTCTCCGGAGACCTGATCAGTGCCTGGCCGGGACCCGGCCAGGGTGCAGACCTGGTGATTGATGTCGTCGTAGCCCGGACCAGACGGGATGAGTTGCGGGCCCGAGCATGTCATCGTGATCCTGCTGAACTCGTTCTCCATCATGGCGCTAAAGGCCAGACCGAGCGCGTTGATCCAGTAGATCCATCGCAACCAGACCTTCTCAGCCTGGTACTGGATCATATAGCCCGCAGTTGTCACGAAGAAGGTTATGATGACGACGGCGAACTTGATGGCGTAGTCGAAGTCGGGGCTGATGCAGCCGAGGATTCGGAAGAACAGCGTCATGGCGATGTTGCCAACCAGGATCATGAGGTAGAACGTGAAGAAGGCACCGGCGCTTCGGTACAAGTTTGTCATGAAGTAGACGATGATGGAGAAGACGAGGATCTGCGAGGCGGCGAAGGCTTGGTCGACGATAATCTGTGCTATCCACAGGGCCGAGGGCCGATGGAAGGCATACGCTTTGTGCTTGTTGACAACCGCACGGCCCGTCATGACGCCGCCGAGCTCGGAGAAGGCCTGGAAGGCGTTGAACAGCAGCGCGATGAACATCAGACCACCCTTGCTGAAGGCACTGGCCGAGGTCTGGCCGAGGTTCAGGTACAGGGTTCCCAGAACGATGGCGATGACGATACTCCTGACCCATCCGAGGATCAGCGCGAGCCGGTCCTGCATCTTGAGGACGAACTGCCGCTTCATCAAAGCCCAGACCTGCAGGTGGAAGCCGACGGCGTAGACGGACCCCTTTGCGCCGGACCGCTTGCTCTCCCGGACCGCCACCTTGAAGTCCTCATGCTGCTGCTGGGCCTCCTTGAGACGCTCCTTGTACTCGGCCATCTCCCGGTCCAGGTCTTTCGACACCTGCGACGCCCTGAACGCGTCGGCAAGCGACTGCGGATCGTGTGGCGCGTTCTCCTCGGAGTAACCCTTGGCGTATTGGCGCTCGAACTCATCCGTGCAGCCCGTCACATAATCCGGCGTCGTCTGGCGCGGACGAGGAGCAAACCCGAGGCCTTCAAAGTAGGCTCTGGCGGTGGTGGTGGGGCCAAAGTAGACCTGTTTGCCGCCATCGATGACGAGAACCTTGTCGAACTCGTTGTAGATGTTCTCGGAGGCCTGGTACAGCGAGACGAAAGTCGTTGTCCGGTACAGGTCAGTCTGGATCCGAAGGGACTTGACAAAGTCCAGTGCTGTCGAGGCATCCAGACCACGGGTCGAGTTATCCCAGGACAGGATGCAAGCATTGGTAATCAACATCTCGGCAATGGAGACACGCTTGCGCTCACCTCCAGACACACCCCGGACGAAATGCCCACCAACGATGGTGTTGCGTGTGTGCTCGATGTTGAACATCTTGAGCAGCATGTCGATGACAGACTTCTTGTACTGGGTCTTGGTCAGGCCAGCCGGGAGCTTTTTGGGGGTCTTGGTGTCCAGCGCGAAGCCGAGAGTCTGCTCCACCGTAAGGGTCGGGTGGTGCAGGTCGTCCTCGGCATTGTACACTGCCTCTCCCCGGTACTGCTTGAACTCCTTGGCGTCATACGGCCCATAGAGGACCTCGCCAGTGATGGTCGTATATCCGTACCGCTGGTTGGCGATGGTCTTCAGGAAGGTCGTGCATCCAGAACCAGGCCTGCCCAGGACGAGGATCATCTCTCCGGGCTGGCAGACACCACGGAAGTTGTCCAGGAGGGTGGCCTCGGTGCCCTTCTTGCCGAGTCCGAGGAGGTTCTTGAAGGGGGAGATGACGTCGAAGAAGTCGATGAAAGCGTCCGGGAAGGTCTTGACGAAGTTGGAGAAACCGCCCATTCCCTTGACGGTGAACTGGTCCCAGTAGACGCCAATGTGCTTGGGCCGGATGCCGGCCTGCTGCTCGGCGTCGAGGCCCGTCCGCAGGGCGTTCTCCAGGTCGAACTGCTCATCGTCTGAGAGTGTGGTCGATGTCCCGCCTGACTCGGCGACGTCGACGGCCTCAGTGGTTTTCTCCTGCTTGATGTCGTGCCTGCTGCCCCTGCGGCTTGCCTCACGGCTCGCCCTGGATGCCCTGGAGAGACTGGAAATCTCGCGGCGCAGCTGCTGGAAGTCGTCCCGGGCCTGTTCGACTGAGATGCCGGACTTAGTCCTGGTCAGACCCAGTGGGTTGTTGCGGCGGGTCTGCTCAAACTCCTCTTCAGGATCGCGAGTGGTGTCGCTGTCAGTGGAAGTCCTCCGTGGTGGCTCCTCGACCTCGCGATGAGCCAGGAACTCGGAGTGCCCCTGGTCCCGAGCTTCGAGGGCCGCCTTCTCCACATCCGGCTCCATGCTTTCTGTTTTGACTCGAGCAGAGTAAATTAAAGAAAAAAACAGGAAAAAAACAACAGATGCTCCTGCCAAGCGATCTAGGCGCGGCTAAGTGAGAACGCGCGGAAGGTTTCGCGGGGCAGGGCCAAGTCTGAGCTTGGAGATCCCGATGCAAGTCGTGACTTGTTGGTCTGTTGGTCTGTAGGAAGATGGGGTGGAAAGTCAGGCAGAGAGATGTTGAGGCTTTGAGGTCTGATATCGATATTGATATCGGATTACAAATGGACAGGGTGGGAGAGTCTAAGGCTGGTTCTGGTCTGGGGCAGTTTTCTGGGTCTCGGTCAAAAGTAGGTGTAGTGTGCGGGCCTCTGGAAATTAAGAGACTGAAAACGGACCCGTCCAGTCCTGAAGGAATGGTAGGAGACGGCGCAAAAAAGGGGGAGGGGGCATGAAAAGGGTTAAAGAGGCGAATGTTTGTTCGCATACCGTGAAACACACAGACTTGCTCCTCACACAGAGGCAGGGCGAGCACCAGGGGATTACGTG
The DNA here is from genome assembly GCA_001447215.1 of Diaporthe aspalathi. Lineage (NCBI taxonomy): Eukaryota > Fungi > Ascomycota > Sordariomycetes > Diaporthales > Diaporthaceae > Diaporthe > Diaporthe aspalathi. The sequence goes on from LJJS01001817.1 coordinate 39,919, forward strand.
TGATGATGGGTGAGTTGATGCCAGCCGCCGGGGCCTTAGGGAGGGGGGAAGAGGATACCGGTACAACAACAAAGTTCATCAAGGCAGTTACGGATACAAAATGGGATGGAGTGAAATAGATACATGTATGTACTGCCTGGGCAACAAGCAGTCCGAGGGTCGGCTCGGTAGCTGTGCCGGGACAATAACAGCCTAAATTTATAAATCAGCTTTCCTGGAACAGCGTCCGAGGGACTGATTTTGAGTTTTGTTTCCTTGCTGCTTAGTGGTTTCAACGGCTCCAAGCCCCAAGTCCCAATTCCAAGGGCCTTCGGGATCTTGGGGGGGTTGTGAGCTGGGGACAGGGAAGAAAGATGGGACTATACTAAAGGGGGGGGGGCCCATGGGGTTGGAGCCGGGACGAGACAAGCAGCTGGCTCGCTGGCTCGCTGGCTCGCCGCCACCAAGACCATGTGCTAGAATTGCTAGCCCTGCAGGAATGTGCATGTACCATGTACTAGGTAAGGTAGTGTACCATCCGCCACCCCCCACATCGGCTCTGCTCTGTCTAGTCTGTTGTGCGATCTGCCTGGTTGAATTGACTTCCAGTTCTCTCCTGCTGCGTTCCCAGAGTGGTATCCCGCCCAGTACGTAACCAACACCGCTTCCCATTCTAGAGAAAGCTGCATTCATATCCATTGCCATCATCCCGTTGGCGCAGCGCTGGAATGTCGACGGAGGAATACAAACTCCTTGCTGGGCAAGCAAACAGCGGAGATACGGAATTAGACCCAGCCCAAAACTAGCCGTCTACAACTTGCGCGAGCACCGTCGAGTCGTCGACGTGAACGACCGAGCGACAAGGGCGGCAACATTGCCAAGGCTCACCCCGGTGTGACTCACGGGGCCACCTCAAAAAAAAAAAAAAAAAGGAAACCCACCTTCTGCGTGGTGATCCCGGATGAGCCATCGTGAGCCAGCTTTGACCGAAACAGAGACACCCCACAATTAATCACAAAACTCTATCTACATAGTAGTCGATCAAACAGCTATGTGGTGTACATAGTAAGTAAGTAATGAAGCTTTCTCTGCCAAAGCTACATTCCTAGCTCGCCTAGGTTGCAACGCTGGACAAGCAACCCAGGGATGCAAAGAGCTACTCCGCAGGAATACCTGCAGGCTCGGCCCATCACAGGAGATGGCCGGTGGGTCCGTCAGAGATCGACAGAAGTTTCGTGCGCCTCCGGTGAGCAATCATGCCGGCCCAGCACTCCAGCCGGTATCTTACTACTCCCCGAGACGGCCTCCCCTGCCGCCTTTTCCCCCAGTCGGCCTGTGAGCCTGTGACGGCAGGACGGTCGACTGCTTTGCACACGGCACTAGGACGGCCCAGAGACGTGTCAGTGAAACTCTAAAAGAAGGACGGCACGGCTAGAATCGACCAGCAATGCTCTCTTCGCCGCCTCGCTGCCTTAGACAGTGATGCGCTGCTGCATTGCCAGCTCAGCTGCATTGAAGGACGGCTACATCAACGCGAGGCGACACACCCTAACGCGACTACTCGGCTACTAAGGTGAGGGAGCATACATAGGCGTCGTCCTACCATGCCGGTATCCTATCAAGCTCCCCAGCCCGGATTTAGGGTTCTGGTTCGGACGTAACCCAAGGCCAGCAAAGACTGTAAGACAGGGCTCGAGCTTTTAGTTCGTCCTGTAATCCTCGAGATCGACGCTGGGCCCAGATATCCTACAGTATCCTGATCTCTGGGTGGAGGAAGCACTCAGGGCACTGTACACTAGTGTGGCTCCTGAAATCGCCCCCAGAATCGCCCGTCCTGTCACAACCCCTCGGCACGGCCGTTGTGGCCCGCGCCTGTCTAGCATCCAGGCTTGTCCCAAACCGCCACCAACAGCGACGCCCGGCATCCAACAGCGGCCCCACAATGACACGGTCGTCCCGTCGGCCGCACGTTCCTCTGACTCAGTGAGAACAGTAAGACAAGTAGTAAGACGGATGTTGCCTCCCACAGCACTTGAGGCCGATAATTACCCGCAGTAGCTGACGGGAGACAGACAATCCTGCCCCGTCGGGGGAGAAGTGGTCCCTAGGCCGCATTTCGTGTGCCGGGGGTTACGATGTACATGCATGTCTCACTTCAGCGACGTTCGAAAACCTTCCGCGAGGATAGCACAGGGATGAAGTACATATCACATCTGCACGTCCGACCTCGAAATCTATCCGTCCGGCCGCGCGACATAATCAGAAAATGTCCAGACGCAATGAAATGTCTCCGAATGCAAGAAAAGACCCCCGCGCGCGGAACGCACGGCGAACAAGGCAAGGCGTGGGGGGCGTTGGTCGTCCAGGGGATACACGTTTACCCAGAGCCAAGTTCGTATTTCTCACGCCGCCGCGCAGACCTGCCTTGCTGACGGGCAGGCAAGGCAATCACCGCCAGGTGGGGTCCGTCGAGAGAGAGAGAGACACTGCGCCGAGCCGGATTCCCTTTTAGGGCGCCCGGGGGGGCGGCGGCGGCTTGGTGCTTTCTTTTTGACACCAAGAGTGTGTTGCCCAGGAATGTGCATTTGTAAGACGCTCGAGGGCAAAAGAGCGCGTGCTGACCCGGCTCCCCGGGGGCCGTATTCCGGATCAGCGCCGACGCACTAGAATGGTCTACTGTAAGAGGTCCGCCGGCTTGCCTCCCTCCCATGTCGGCCCCGACTATCAACACCACAGACGAACCCTACAACCCAACAGATAAGGTTTTGGCGGATTTTGTTAGGTTTTGGCAGGTCAATTTTACATTGAGTCACGCCGTTATGTGCACATTCTATTTCTAGCTACTGTTCCGAAGTATCTACATCATCGAGAGCCGTGTATGCGCGGAAGTGGATCGTTATATGCCACCAACTGCTTCGTCCCGTGAACCACATGTGACTTTCGCGTTCGCCCTCCCGTAATCAGTAAGCAAGATCCCAGGCCACGGACCGTAATCATTCCGGCCTATGTGGTATGTGGTACTATGGTATGTGGTACGTGGTGTAGTCATTGCCGCTGGTGCCTGAGATCCCACGGCCCGGCCCTCCCCTCCGGCATAACAGCCGTAACCAGCTCTGCAAGACGCAAGCGAGTACGATGCCATGCTACGCGGGCTAACTTGCCTGAGCATCGGCGGTGCATGAGGATGACGTGCTGAAGGCCCCTTGGGGGGTGGGGTTTGCGGGTGATACCTTGTAGTAGCATATAGTGCCGGCCATGCGTATGGTAGACATTATGTGGTCTTTGTCCGTGGTGTTCGAGGTATCAACTGGTGGTTTTGATGATATCCGCAACATCGTGGCTTGCTGTTGGGCTAACAGCACGCAAAGCAAAGCTAAGCTAAAAAGGAACAAAATGAGGTGGCCGAGACTGGAGGGTACACGCGAGGTTTGAGGATATCTAGCAGGATACAGAGCAGAACACTGATATCTGGAGGCCCTGCCGTCAGAGAAATCAAGACAGTGACCAGACATGATCACCACTGCAACGAGAACATCCAGGCAGAAAGGAGTGCGAGCGCTTCCCCCACATTAGTCTATTCATGCAACGATATTCTGCTCCTACGACGCAAATCATGGCCACCCCCCTCCCCCCCTCGGGAGCTATGACGAGGCGCCGACGGTCAGAATTCCAAGCTTAAGTAAGACAATCGACGGCGGTAGCAGCAGCAGCGGCACCAGGAGGCGGAACAGGAAGAGAAGAAATGGTTGTTGGGATGTACCGTCTGCCGCGTGCTGATGCTACAAGACCTATCGTCGTTCTAAGGCGGCCAGTCGGAGGGCCACCACCACCACCACCTTCTGGCCCCGCGCACAAACGTATATGTCAGAATTCCATGATATGAAGGGTAAGAAACAACGCCGGCCGCATGCAAGTAATGTGTAGCTTGAAGCATCCCTGCCCAACACCTCGCTGCTCCAACGCTGTTTCCGGTGACGAATCATCCTGTCTCCCATGACTCCCAGCCTTGCTCCCTGCGTTCGGGGAATGTGCGCCATTTTGTGCGTTTTTCACGGACACTGCACCGTTGATTGTTCAAAAGGAATAGCGGAGTGTCTGCAACTACCGAGCCCCCAGTTCGCATCGGTTGGTTTCATGGTGCTCGAAACCTTGTAGCCCAGGACATCTCAAAGGCGTGAGTCACGATGAACCGCCTCAAAAGCGCTCATCAGAAACACGTGGTCGCCTTCTTCGAATGCACTATTGACTGGTCCGAGACCCAGATACAGGCGACTCAGAAGTATGACGTATCCACATCGTTGTTTGGTCGTCGGGGTCATACTCTGGTGGTGGGTTTGGCTCCAGCGGAAAGAGAAAGGATTGTGGGCTTTGCCCCCGCATTTTATACGGGGTGGTCGGTAGAATACGACGCAGGATGTTCTGTAGCTCTTAGAGCTCTGTCGCGTACAATTCGTCGATTTCCAATCTATGAGGCAAAGGCCTGTTCTAGAGTTCTGACTCGGCGCCGTTCGCGTCGACGGCCATGGGGCTTCCGTTTTGTTGTTGTCGCTGGCGCAGGCGGGCATTCCCACGGGGTTTCCTACGAGCCGATTTGGAGTTACCGGTCATGCTCTCATCATCGTCGGTGTTTTCCTCGGCGTAACGGCGCGCCTCGTCGAGCTCGGAGAGGTCCGCAGGCTTGTCACGGAGCCACTGCATTCGTGGGCCGGAGCGCGCGAGTTCCGAGACCTTGAAGCCGTATATCTTGGGCTGGTATATCTTCCCCGGACCCAGGCTGGGGGCGATGTTCCTGGCATGCATGCCGTTGACCATCCAGTCATCGTCTCCCGAGCGGCGGCTTATGTGCAAAGAATTAGATGACATCAGGTCGGCGCCGTGCTTCGAGTAATCGTAGTCTGGGAAGGTGAGAAGAAACAGGGCGCCGAATGTGCGGCCGAAGAAGGCGCCGTCAACGGTCTGGAAACGACTGTTGGGGGGCACGTAGACATCCTGGCAAGAGGGGCAGAAAAGCTTGACCGTGTCCTCGCCAGGTATGTCTGACAGCCCGACCGGCAACGTCCTGGCCTGGTTGCAATTTGTGCGAGGGCAGCAGCCAAAGTGTCCCATTTCATATTTCTCTGACATTTGCTGTATGCCTGCCCGCGAGCAGATATATCGTTGATGTATGAGGCCGTAGAGCATCTCGGCAGAGGATTCGATCACGGAAAGGTCACTGGCCATCCTGCTATGATGCCGTCGCTCTCCGGGAAGTCTCCGGTCGAGAGGGTCGCCACTAACGTCCTCGTCGTCCTCATCCTCTTCATCTTCCTCGTCCTCATCGTCTTCTGGCTCGACATCGAGTATCATCTACGCGCGTCACCTGTCAGTGGGAAAGGCTCGCCCGGCCGCGAGGGGCGCGGAAGGGGGGGGGGCTGCAGCTCACCTCAAGCGCCTCCTTGTACATGGGCACTTGTGACTGTAGCCCAGTAAGATTAAAGTCATCTTCGATGAACTCCTCTGAGACCTCTGCGAAGTATTCGTGGCCGAGCAGGGAGCAGAAGGAGGCTATCCAGGACTCTGGAGGTCCCGAAGAGGTCGACATGTTGACTCAGCCGATGGAATCAGGGCGGGACCCGCGATATCAAGGGCGGGCTTCCGAGAAGCACGGCCTGCGAAGGGTATCGCAGGAATGGGAGAGGGTGCGCCGGGCAGAGAGACGCGTTGGCGGCGGGGTTGGATGCCAAGGTCGCGGTGTTGGGTTGCGTTGTGATGGGATGCAAAGTGGGATGGGCCTAGTGCCGAGGGGTCGCTGGCATGTCCACGGGGCGCCAAGATACCCAGATGAGCCGGTCGGGTCAGGAGCGCTACTCCAGAGCCAGAGTTGAGGCGATGCTGGCAGGCTGCCGGTGGCGTGGAGTCGATAATGCTGATTATTGATATCCTGTTCTTTGCAGTCTCCCAGAGCTGGAGGTGAGAGACGCAGATCGGCGGCTGGAATTGCGGCCTGGGCTGGCTGGCGGGATGGCGGAGGTGGTCCGTGCATCACAACGCAAGCAGGACGTAGTCTACTTGGCCTTGGCACGAGAGCAAGCAGAACCGAGCAAGCAGAACCTCTTTTATCTACCTGTGCATCTCGAGCGCCCTCCATTGCAGACATGCCAATCACCTGATCAGCGAGTTCATCAAACTGTCAGATCACCAAATTTCCACATGTCATAACCCAATAACCGATGACTGACGATATCCGTCCAGTCACGCGCCGCCGTGCCGGAGGGATTTCAGACAAGAACCCCGGATGAAGACGATACTCAGCAGGGCTGCAAGGCTCCATGAGCCCTCACTATGGAAGGCTATTCAGTCCAGGAGTTTCAGCAGCAATTCAATCGTACAGAATGTCACCCAAGTCGACGTCTCTCATGAGAGCATCGAGGTCCAGCGGTTCAGAGAGCTGGCCTTTGACTCGGGCAAGCCTCTGCTTCTGAAGCGATCAGACGATGAGTCTCCTCGCATGCCGGCTATGGAGAAATGGTTCCATCGTCCGGACGATGACCATAAAAGTCCCGCCACAGGCACGGTGACACCCTACTTTCAGGGCTTCTCCATGGCTCATGTGCCTTTTGAGCTCATGCACCCACAGCTTCACGGTTGCACGGACGATACTATCAACCGATTCCTGAGTTTCCTCGAGTCTGGAAGCGACAACCCCGCTGGGGCAATCCTCGAGCGAGCCCTCGCCAGCCACCTGCGCCAACAGCTCCAGATGGCAGGCGCAGCACAGCCCCGGGCCGCCGGCGCCGGCCCTGAGCGGCAGCAGCAGCGCCTCCTCCGCTTCGAGGCGTCCCTCGGCTTCCTCACCGCCGCCCTGAGATACAACGCCCAGGCAGAGGGCGCTCCCGCCCGCCGCCTGCGGCAGCTCTACGTAGCGCAGTGCTCCCTCGCCGACCTCCCGCGGGGGCTGTCCCGCGACGTGCCCACCCCGCGCCTCGTGGCCGAGGCCGGCAGGGGCGACGTCTACGCCTCGTCCGTGTGGCTGGGCCTCGAGCCGACGTACACGCCCCTCCACCGGGACCCGAACCCGAACCTGTTCGTGCAGCTGCGCGGGGCCAAGGCCGTGCGGCTGCTCGCGCCGGCGGCCGGGGACGGTGTGTTCCGGGGCGTGCGGGCGCGGCTGGGCGGCGGCGGCGGCGGCGGCAGCGGCAGCTCGCGCATCAGGGGCGCCGAGATGATGGAGGGCCCCGAGAGGGACCTGCTTCACGGCGCCGTCTGGGGGGAGGAGGAGGAGAGGCCGTCTGGGGCGCCGGTGCAGGAGGCGTGGCTTGGCCCTGGTGACGCGTTGTTCATCCCCAAGGGCTGGTGGCATAGCGTGAGGAGTAGGTTTGACGATGGGCGGCTGAATGGATCTGTGAACTGGTGGTTCCGGTGATGACCCTGTCGGTGCCGACTCGACGGGCTAGAAGCATCGAACAAGACCCCTGACTGCATGTTGATATATGAGCTGCCCAAGGTATCCTGGGAACATATGGATTACTGTGCGTTTATTAAGTGGTCTACTAAGCCCCAGTGTTGACGTGACCAGGCGCCGAGAGGTCTGAATCTTCGAAGTGAGCCCCGAAGCGTAATTCCGCAAGAGTACTGGGTGCTGATCTTGCCGCGTGGACGACCGGGCCCTGGTACCTGAAGTTACCTATCCTGGGAAGATATAGATGACGGGTGAACCCAGAAGCACACGTTTCATGTATACGACTGCTTGGTCTGCTTCGATACGCTGTACAGAAACCACAAGGCTTTGAGTCGCAACATGAGTAGTTTGGGCATTAGCCAATGCCACGGCGTGGGCAGGATCTATTTGTTCCCGAGACCTGCTCTGTGCGAGACATGAGATGTTGCGTGGTGCCGTGTGTTGTACCCAAGTCGTGTAACGTACGGAAGTCTTCAACTGGCACATGACGCAAGTTGTTCGTTGCCGGAGGGCTGGGGGCTTGTGATGAGGGAATGGTGTTCCTGAATAGGTAGACGCAGCGATCGGCAGTCGACTTGAGCGACATAGAGGCATATGTAATTGCAAAATGATTTCAAGATGAATTTAGGAACTATCTGCTATTTCGCCTTTACGACCAATCATTGCGGAAGCACCAACGAGTAGGGGTATTCATGTGTCATGGCCTTCATTCTAAAAAAAAAGGGTCGTGTCGTGCAGTGTCATGACGTCGCATGCATTCTCTCAGCTCAGTACCACTGAGCGGCTTGATCGCCGTAGGGATCTCACTTTTCCCTTGCCAATAGCTTCTTGCTAAGCGACCTTATCTCTGTCCTAACCGGATTTCTCAGGCTGGGGGATTGCAGCGGACTCCTGTGTGCCGAGGCCGCCCTCGGCAGGCTTGACGGGCTGCGTTGTCTCGGTAGTAGTGGCAGCACCAGGGGCGGCGGGGGCACCAGGGCCGGAAGACGGTGCCTCATTCTTGGGCTTCTCAGCACCGAACACGCGCTCCAGACCGGAAGCCTTGTACGCAGATCCGCCGTGCTCGTTCTTCTTGAGGTCGGCGAGACGGCGAGCCTCTGTGTGGATGTCCGTTACCTGCTTCTGGCTTTGTGTGTCTGCAACAAGGGCGAAGTGGTTAGCCAGATGTTCAGATACGTTGGGCTCGCGAGGCGGGGCAGCTTGCTACTTACAGAAGTCAACCAGCTTCTTGCCGGTGGGCGTGTTGGTTGCCTTCTCGAAGTACGAGTTCAGGCCAGACCAGAGGGTGTTTGCCCGTTGGGTAATGCCATAGCTCTGATCGGCGGTCACGGCGCGGTCGGTGGCGTGGTACTTCTTGTCGAGGCCGGTCAGAGTGTTCAGGAAGCGGGCCGAAACGCCGTGTGTGTGGTCCAGCTCGATTGCGCGCTGGATGGCAGCGTCACCGACAACGTAGCCGTGGGCGAGGTACTCAGCAACGATGCGTGCGCGGGGCTTCTCCTCTTGGGTGATCTCGTCGGTATCCCGGTCAGCGTTGGTGGTGGCGTGCTCGGCATCGGAAGAAGATGCGCCGCCCGCAGACTCGACGGAGATCTGGGTGGAGCCGAGCTGGGTGTTGTTCAGGAGGAGGGCAGTCTTGGCGGCGGTCTCCTTCTCGAAGGTGACGGTCGCAGACTTGGTCTCGCCCTCGGACTTGACGTCGAGGCTGGTGATCTTGCCGCTGAAATGGTGGTTAGATGTGCCGGCCGGGGAGCTGTGACATCTAACAGTTGCTTACCAGAAGCTGAAGAAGTCACGGATCTCCTTGTCATCGGTGCTAGCGGCGATGTTCTTCACGTTGACAGTTGTGGCAGACATGATGAAGGTGTTGAGGGGTCGAGTGGTTGGTGGTGTGAGGTGAGAGATGTGCCAAAAGGAGGTATGCAGAGACGTGTGGCTGGTGTTTTGCTTGCTATCAGAGGACGGGTGGGACAGGGCAAGCTCAAGAGCAAGTCTGCGTGGATGTGTGGCTTTTTATGAGGAAACAGTGACAAATCGCTTGGTGCTTGTGATGGGCTGGCTGGCTACGCGTAGCTGCCAAGAATCGAGCGAGGGAGGGTGAGGAAGGGCAATGGAGGGGGCGAGGTACGTCATTTGTGCATTCGCTAGCACCCCGAGCTGATTGTGACAGGCCGCGGGGTAGGTACGCGAACTAGACCACATGCCCATAGTAAAAACAGCTCGCCCCTCATCATCTCTAGCCCGCAGAACAGTAGTGTAATAGTATATTCTAGGCCCAGAGGACAAACTGCGCCACACTTGATACGACGGCTCTTGCCTCAACGGTTGAATCCTGCCACTGCCCTTGCCACAAACACCACGCCATCTTGGTCGCTGCCCAGGGATGGAAAGCATGTGAAAGTACGTGTTTATCCAGCGTTGGGCAGCTTTGCCTGTCGTGGCCGTTGTCTCATCTCCCGTGATACTGTGCTGCGGGTAATTTAAACAATTGAAACACGTCTGGGCAATGCAGAAACATCATTCAGTCGGAGCATTACAATTTCGGTCAATGTGTTATGTCATTCTTGCTCATTTAAAGTGTCAACACAGCTGCGTCTACTGCGCATGCTGCCAAGTGGGGACCTCGTCCGATCTCCTCAGAACCTCCTCGACCGTGCCGCGCTCTTATTTTTGCTTTGTGCCCTCGCTGTGTGAGGTCTTTGCGAACTTGTCCTCGACGGCATCATCCAGAATGCCCTTGGGGTTGGACGACAGGTTCTACTGCTGGTTAGCAAGCTACTAACCGTAGCGGGTGCAGGTAACCGCGATTCAGGGTCGTACCTCAAGACCAGAGCTGTTGGTCTGCTCCTTGTTGGTGGCATCGTCGGTGCCCTGACCCTGTCCCGGGACAGAATTGAGCTGAGCTCCGCTCTGCTGCTCAGGCGGGGGAGACTGGCGGCCCTGGTTGTTCGACATCTTGATTGATATTTGGGGGATTTGAAGTTCTGGCTCTGGGAGATGGAAAAATTGCTGATCAGCCTCTTTCTTCTCTTCGATGGTCACAACTGACCGGTTGGTTGTCAAGGAGATGTTGAAAACCAACACGATTAGGGGGCGGTTGAAACAGGCCTCGGGCTGACTTACATGGTAGAGTGGTTCTGGTTCGTGTTGTTTTTGAGGAGGAGGGCGAGTTTGTTGGGTTTGGGTTTTCTTTGCTTCTTGATGTGAAAGAGAGAGAACCTTTCTTAAAGAAATAAGGTCAGACAAGACCAGCTCTGAGACTGACTGCGTGGTTACCTGCTCGCTAACTCACCACCTGCGCGCAGATTGGGAAACACACACGTCAGAGGGGTTGGGACATCACCATGATATCATATCCCGCTTCTGGAGGGCACACGCATCGAGTAGGGACACTCACAGATCGCCAGAGGGGAGAGCACTTGCGCTGGCAACCCGCACTTGCTGGATGTGGCTGTGGTCTACTGCAAGGGCGAAACCCCGTAGCTTGTTCTGTACCTGATCGTGATGTAGATTGTGGCCGAGATGACGCGCTGACAGTACCTGTTGCATCCGTACCGGACGGGTAGGCACATAGGCACGAAGGTGAGCTTCCAGCTTCCAGACTTCATGCCAAGTCGAGAGAGAATAGCCTGTGCCCGCATGAACATTCAATCTAAACCCCTGCTGCGCCCGCCGCAGCAGCAGCAACAGCACCAACAAAGTCTGACAGCTATTGCTATAATACCTCGTACTTCACACGTCTACTCGTATGTTTGTTTATTTGGCATGCTTGTCAGTCCAGAGCGGAGGGCCCTTTCAATGTGGCCTCTTCTCTCCTCCCTTGCATAGGTGAATCTGACAGCGTTTCTTCTCCTGATCGTCTTCACTCGCTTCCCCCCACCCCCGCCTGCCCGCCTCGAGCTGTCGCGACGCGATCACCAACCAAACCACAACCTGCTGATACCAACCAGCAACCACAAGAAGGCAGGTCGCAGGACCCACACCTGCATCATCCGCGCGTATCGGGCCACCGTCTTCCAAGGCCTCAGCAACAGAGCGAAATGGCCCCGGACCTTAACTCGGTCCCTCCATCACCTCGCGTTCTTGCTCTGTCCAGGCGGGCGTCATCTCAGCAAATGCCTCCACCACCAGCCCCTGGCTCAGGCCCTGCCTCTGCCTCTGCCTCTGCCTCTGCCTCCGGGCCCGGCCCTGCGCCACCGACCTCAGACCCTGCACTCAATATCCTGCCTTCGAACCAGAATGCTGTGAACACCGGTGCTCCCATCACCGCGTCGCTTCCGTCGCCCCGCCTTGGTTCGGCAACTGGCAGCGCGCCACACCCACCAGCAGATCCATCGTCTCTGGCCTTTGGCCCTGGGCCAACACGCCACCCACAACCGCTTACAGCCGCCGAGCTTCACCAGCAAGTCGAGAAGGAGCAGGAGGCTGTGGTACGTTTCCGCTTCAAGGCGGCACCAGAGACGAACTGAACAAGTACCCGCTGACACCACATCCACTACAGGTCAACCGTCTTACACGAGAACTCGAGATCTTGAGACAACACAATGATGCTTCATCTGCCTCAGCTAGTGACTCCGGCGCCGAGTCCTCTACCTCTACGATCCCCATAATCCCGGACGGCAGACAACATTGTAAGCAGCACCGGCCAAGCACTGCATGTCTTTACTTTCCTCAAGCTGTGCCTTCTTGCAATTACTGCAATGCCCTTAACAACAGCTCGTGGCTGGGCCATCGTGTCGGAAACCCCACTGAACTGGCATGCCACGACACTTATATATAACTTACACGCAACCTTTCCCATGGACCTCTGCTAATTCTCATTCTTACAGTGCTTTCCGGGTCCGGGTTTAGCATACCGTCTCAGACCAGCGGGCGTGAGAGACGACACACTAGAAGCGGGTCCAGCGCGAGCGCAAGGAGCATCGCAGCAACGACGGGAAGCACGTCTGTGGTTAATATTACTTCGCCAGCGCCCATCAGGCCCGGCGCTACCGCTTTGAGCCGCCAGAATAGCACACAAAGCCATTCGCGGCAGAGCCTGAGCAGCTCCCCGGCGCACGCCAGCTCGTTTGCGAGCTCGCACATGGCTGATGCCGCGCACGGTGGTTACTTCCACATGCGGTCAGCGACGGGCGCGTCCTCGTCGTCACACGCACAGGTGACGGTCGGCCATGGCTCGACCGAGACCATGTCCCCGTCTATGATGCCGGTCACATCAAGGTACGAAGAGACCGCGCTCCACCGTCAGGAGTTGGAGACGGTGAAGCGTGAGAATGACGCCTTGAAGAGGAGGATCAGGGAACTGGAGCGCCTGGTCCGTGAGCGCCGGGCGAGCGACGCGAGCACCAGACCACGCAGTGAGAGTGTTAGTACTGCAGCTAGCGTCAACGTCACCGGTGCAGGAGTTGGCATCGCACCACCGCGGAGCGACAGAGTGACAAGCGTGCTGAGTACTGCTGGGAGTACGACAGGGAGCGTGAATGTCGGTGTGCCCGAAGACGAGCTCCGGGTCGGCCAGAGTGCTGCTAGTGCCGGCCAGCAGAACCCAGCTTCGGGCGGTTAGGCCGCTTGACTGTCTGGAGTTGAAGCCGGACGCACTGATAGAGGAAGCTATTCCTGACGGCCCTGGACGACCTGGACGACCCTATTAAAGGTGAGCCAGCCAGCGTAAGAACGCTGGGCAAGATGGTTGGGCAAAGACTTTTCTTTCAATTTCAAAAGCGTCACATCAGGTTCTGTACACAGTGGTTTCTTTTCACCCGGCTAGGAGTTGAGGTTTTGACAGATAATTCAGGATCGCGGATCCAGATGCGCAGGTCGTATGGAGGCTCAGTACAGCGTCAAAGTCGGCATCAGCCTTCATCCTGGATGCTTGTTCATGCTTGCATGATACCCTGAGAGGCAATAGCACATATCCAAAGGCTGCCGAGACAGAATTTCGAGATCAATAGAGCGCTTTCATTTGTATGCCTAGCAGCTTCGACCGCTAGACACGACTCCTATCCGGCCTTTGAAACTCAAGATTCTTTAACAGATTCTTTAACCGTACGCGCTAGTTCCGTAGGACTTGGTGTTGCCAGTCTTGATATCATCCTCCCGATCGTTAAAATCCACAACCTTGATGTTGGTCTCGACGTTGCCCCTCGTGGCCCTTGAGTAGGGACACACCTCCTCGGCCCTGCGCACGACCTTCTCCAGCTCCTCCCTCCCCAGCCCCTTCACCTTGACCACCATGTTGACCCGCAGGCCCATGTCCAACGCCCTCATGTCCCCGACGAGGTGCACCGTCGCCTCCACCACCGAGTCCTCCTCCCGCGACGGCATCCTGACGCCCATCCCCGCCGCCGCCGCGTTCATGGCCGACTGGAAGCACGCCCCGTAGCCCGCCGCGAAGAGCTCCTCCGGGTTCGTCTTGCCGCGGTCGCCCGGCCCGCCCAGCGCCTTGGCCATCGTCAGCTCCACGTTGAGGTTCTCGCCCCGCGCGCGGCCCTGGCGCGCGCCGCTGACGCGCGCGTGCGCCGAGTAGAGGGTCGGCGCGGACGAGGTGTCCAGGAAGCGCCATTGCTGCTTCTGCTGCTGCAGCTGGTTTGCTGGCGTGGTTGGAGTGTATGGTGATGCCCTTGGGCGGGCGGCGCCTGCGTGGCGGGCCAGAGGCCGAAAGGCGCGCAGGGAGGACATGTCTGGAGTATATGTGGGTATACCGGCCGTGTGAACTTTGATTAAGGATATTGGAAAAATTCAATTGATGAATCTAAGGGCCAATTGGTTACACAGACTAGAGTCTAGATATTAAATAGAACGTGCTGTTTATATTTGTAGGCTGGCGGCGCCTTTCACACATACGCCTCTGTTTGAATGGAGCTGTCAACGTGACGTAGACGACTTAACTGCGATACCAAGTCCCGCGCGATTCAACCTGCGCGTCACAGCTGGGCCCAGAGATCACGCGCGCGCATCTTTGCTAACGGCCACTAGCGGTTCTTGCCATCTGGCCGGACCTTTGTCCAAAAACCTCAAGAGTATTATAGTGTAGAAAGCCGTCAAGGACTACGCCCAGGAACCTGTCGTTGCTCCCTGGGGCTCGGCCCTGAGCCGTGCGCGCATCGGTGCTCGGATGTTGTGTGTCTGGTCTGGCGTGGAAATTCAACGACAACGACATGTCATTTTTTTTGAGACGACGGCGTGGTTGACTGCAAGAGCGCAGTTACGAATGTGCAATAGATATTATCCTGGATCGCTCTGGGGAGGTCTTGCATATTGTACACTGTTGTGAGGTGTCGTCTCGATGGACCCTTTTTTTTTTGAGGCTCACTCGCCTTCGGAGCTTGAACGCAGCAATGCCCGCAGGGATGCCGCTCGCTGGCATGCAGGTTTTAGAGTTTGGACAACGACACTCGACTCGGCCGAGTGCCTTCATATTTGAAACCTCCTAAGCCCTGCAAGACATGATTGTGTTCTGGGATGACCCGTCACCAAAAGCTTGTCCTTGACCTCATATCTTGAAGGTCTCTGCGTTCGTGATGGATCAATTATCGCGATGGGCGGGGCTGGGAAGCACGGCACCTTGACATGTCAATAATTCGAACTCCTGGGGTTTTCATCCGCGTCCGGGTCGACCTATCGAATTACATGTAGCACATATAGACGGAGACATCCTTATTACACTCTGCAATACCAAATGTCAGAGAAAGTGATCACAGCCGCGCCTTCAGCGCCCTCACCACCGATTGGCTCTTTAAGACACCTTGTTTCGGCAAAGCAGAGTCAATCACGATGGTTGTAATCAACATCCCTTCCGAGCGGTACCCATTTACCCATCGAAGAGTGCTGTACAAAACCAATACGAAGTCCTCAGGAATGGGAACTGCTTCCTCACTACTGTCCCGGCCCACCCACCCCACACGCCCTGGTACGTCTCCTGGTGCCCGCGGCATTCACATACAGTGCCCATGCGTGACAAACAGACAAGCGTTCATATTAATGAATTATTGTCATGTACGTTAAGGTCTGGATATCAAATATTTTTTTCATGGAAATGCATATGTACGCGCCAAACAAGTAGCAGCATGTGCGCGCACACGCGACAAAAATCAAAAGGCTCCACTGGAACTACCACCTCGTCCACTCCCGGCCACCACCTCCCCCCTCACACCTCCGCGCGACGAAGCATCAAGCATGAACGCATCACGCGGTCAACAGTTGGAACACTGAAAGTGTGGGCCCACGGCCCCAGGGACCAACCAACCAACCAACCAACGCAGTCAGATACTGATTTTCAAGGGTACTCGGCAAGAAAAAGCAAAAAGACAAATGCTACCGTCTACAGCAGCATCATGACGGACGCAGCAGCGGCGGTCAAGACGACGGCGATGCTGCTGGTCAGGCCTGAGGCGGCGCCCTCCTTGGAGGCGGACTCGGCGTCCTTGGTCTCGTTGCAGATGCCGGGCATCTCGGCGAGCAGGCTCTGCAGGACGTAGGCCTTGGGCTCGCCGCGGTTCATGTACATGGTGACGTTTCCGGTCTCGTCGGCGGTGCTGGTGCCGCAGCTGAGGAGCTCGACGACCTCGTCTCCGGCGGTGAAGCCGCCGATGGACAGGGTGTACTCGGGGCCCGAGGACGAGTGGTTGACGATGCAGGCGACGATCTGGTAGCCCTGGGGGCCCTTGACCTGGCACAGGTGGTTCTCGTTGGCCATGAGCGTCTGCGCCCTCGAGTCGACGTAGTTGTCGGTGGTGGTGTTGGTCAGGCCGATCAGAGTGTTGCGCGCCTTGTTGAGCTTCTGCGCGGTCACGTACAGCTCCGCCGTCTTGTCGAACCCGGACAGCCACACGGCCTCACGGTTCTGAGGGGTGTCGCCACCGGAGAAGTGCTGCTCCTGGCCCTGGTAGACTGTGGAAGGGTCAGATGTTAGCAAGTCTGTCGCCGGCACCAGCGATGATCGGCTCGGGGGGGGGGGCTCCAGTGTTATCCGAAACTCTCGAGTGAGCTTAAATGACTCGGTGTGGACTCACCAAGGGGCATGCCGTCGTTGAGGATGATGTACGCCATGGCGTTCTTGGCGATGGCCATGTCGGAGTTGTAGAAAGCGAAACGGGGCATGTCGTGGTTCTCGACGAAGGAGCCAAGGGCGAAGGTGTCATTGCAGGATTCGCGCGCGCTCTCACGGATCTCGTCAATCATGGTCATCTCACCGTCGTTGAAGGCGTTGATGATCTTGTAGTACTCCAGGTAGTTGGGCATGCCGGGCAGGTAGCCCTGGGTCTGGTACGGGCAGAAGTCGTTGACCTCGCCCGTGAGGACCTCACCGAGGGCGAAGACACCGGCCTGCTGGACGAAATTTGGCAGGAAGTCGGGGTTGACGTGCTTGGCAGCGTCGATACGCAGGCCGTCAATCGAGTAGTTGGTGACGAGTCCCTTGATCCAGGTGCCGAACATCTCGACGACATCGGGTTGCTCGGTGTCCAGGTCAGCGAGGGCGACACCGTAGGGGTAGAGCCAGCAGTCCTGGTAGTTTGTCGCGTTGGTCCACTCAGTCACGTTGCAGTAGGGGTGGAAGTAGTCCTCGTTGTCAAAGGGCTCAAACTTGGAGAAGTCGACCTTGGGCGGGATGACGTTGTCGAACTTCTGGACCATGTTGTTGACGACGACATCGACCAGGAGGTACATGTCACGGGCGTGGAGCTCATCGGACAGCTTCTTGAGCTCGTCGGCGGTGCCGAAGTGCTCGTTGATGGCGTAGAGATCCTCTTGCCAGTAGCCGTGGTATGCCTCACCCACGGCAGTGTTGTCCTCGATGTTCTTCACAACGGGGCTGATTTGCACGGCAGTGAAGCCCATGTCTGTAATTTTGCGTCTTACCGTCAGCCAACCTTCCCGCGGCCACCCCGGGCTAGGGTGAGGAAGGATTTCAACCCTATTCAGGAGGACTGACCTTGGATGTAGTCCAGACCGTTGATAAGACCGGTCCAGGTGCCGTTGCAGAAGAGATAGAGTTCATCGCAGGCTGCCGTGGTGGACCCATCGGTCCGGGCGAAGCGGTCGACGACGACCTGGTAGATGGAGCGAGACTTCCACTGCTCCAGAGTAGCAGCATCGGCGACGCTGAGGAGGGCCGTAGCCGCTGTCAGAGCGAGCGAGACAGCACGCATGGTGCCTGTGTGTTTTGTTGTTGTGGCGAGATTTAAAAGGACTGACTGGCTCGACTTATGTGGGTTCAGGACTCGACGCGTTGAAAAGGGTGCGAGCGTCGTGAAGAGTCTTGTTCCCCGAGTCTCTGCACTATTGCACAACAACAAATCACCGATAGGGGTTTAAACGAATGTGTGTGGTTCAAGGCACGATGAGGCAGGACCAAGACTACTTGATCGCAGAGAAAAGGATTGTGTAAGGGAAAGAACTGGAGTAGGGAAGGAGGAAACCTAATCAGGCCTACAAGCAACGGCCTGTGTGGAGGATCGTCTGTGTTGGTAAATTGGCTGTTCAGTCTCGTGGCCGTGATGGCCCGAGGCCCGCAAGCGATCACCAGGGGGCGAAGCAGCAAAACAGCCTGGGTAACCTGACGCGCCCCCGTATCCCGGATACGCAGTCGAGGTGTCAAGGTGGCCTGGGTGGTAAGTTGGTAGGTAGTCTTGGAGGCCAGCACCGTCGAGCACCGGCGTCCCACAATTGCCCAGTGATCTTTCCCCTTCCTGCACGACGGCGTATTTGCGGTTACTCGGCAGCTCGGACAAAGCGAGAGACATGCCCTGCCAAGCAGCAGAGGGGGGCGTTACTAAGGAGGGTCCAGAAAACCAAGGGCTCGAGTGGTGATTTGTTGTGATTAGCCCGAACGGCCGGCAGAGATTTCCAGAAGCAGTCCGGGATGGGGCCCCGTCACGTTGCAGCAATCGAGTGCAACCCCTGTTCGTGTTTTGCCCCTCGATTAAAAGAGGTGATGGGCAAGACGGGGCAATAGGCTACATAGTAGTGTACAGAATAACAAGGCTGGTGGGATGGATGACGAGGAGGGTATTAAGGTCGGCTGCAATCTACTATACACCAAGGTGGTGCTGCACTGGTACTGTGTACGGAGTACAAGACATGGCAACCATGTTCTGTCCCACAGACAATTGGATGGATGGATGGACGGACGGACGGGCGAGTTGGCAGACAGGGAGTCAGACAGAGGAATAGAAAAAGGAACAGACCAGAGACAGGACCAGAGACAGAGAGGCACACACACACACACACACACACACACACGCAAAAGAGAGGGAGACTTACAGGCTTCCAAAAACAGCAACGAGGCTAGTCTGCCGGCCCCTTTACTGTACCGCGCCCGATGCTAGTGCTATTGTGGTCTGGGGGAGCAGGCCGGTGGTTATCCGTATCGTATCCAGAGATTGCAAGGAAGCGCCTGAGTGGTTGGTCTGATATGAGTGGCGATGTGATAATAGGGGCCCCATAGCCGGATTTCGTGCATGGCATGGCATTCGCCAGGACGGCGCGATGGAGCGAGGGCTTGCTGGGCGGCAGGGCGGGCGTCTGGGTGGATGGTGTGTGTGTGTGTGTGTGTGTGTGTGTGTGTGTGTGTCCTCATCAAAGTGCGTGTGTGTGTGAATGTGTGTATGTGTGTGTTGCACCGAGCATCTCTCCAGTTTATTTAGTGCCGTACCCAGGCCACCTCGTGATAAGACAGTGAGAGATAAAAGGTGTGATTGTGATCAGCAAGTGCAGACAGCGTCTAAGCAAAGTTTTTGTTAGAGTTTGCCGATCGGGCTGACAGACCGACAGACGAAAAGACGGGCGATTGATTGAGTGGGTGACTGATGATTGGCAGAGACAGACGTGTCCAGAACAACCACCACCACCACCACCACTACCACCCACAAGGCACAGACATACATAGACACACCCCCAGAAGAAGAAGAGAAAAAAGACACACGTTGTGTCACTGTGTGCGTGTGTGTGTGTGTGTGTGGAGATAGACCGGGAAGGCGGGCGGAAAAAGGGGATCAACGGCTCGTTCGTCTGATGTTACTCTTCCCTCTTGTCATTGTTGCATAAACTTCTGGGCCCCTTCTAGCCAGGGGAAGAGGCTTGGTACCGGCTACCAGGAACTACACTAACAAGCAGACTGACTCGGCTCTCATCTTAGGGAAAAGAAGGGGGGAGGAGGGCGGAGGGCGGAGGGGTTGGGAGGGAGTATGAGGCAAGGCGAAGAAACGCAGACGGAGTGGTCGGCTCGTGGTGGGCAACAGAGAGGCGGAAGAGAGGGAAAGGGAAAGGCGCGGCGGCGAGTCAACCCGGTGGTAGCGGGTGGGCAGGATGAGGGGGGCATGCTGGGGCATGCTGGGGCAGGCTGGGGCAGGCTGGGCAGGCCATGATGGAGCCTGATACCAAGTATAGAACATGATTAAAAAGAAGGAAAAGAGAAAACAAAAGAAGGAGCGGCAGGCGAGTCTCATCAAGACTCAAGACTCGGTCCTGAAGCTGTTGTGCGGTGATGATGGGCTGCGGTTCCCACCGTCGTCCACCGTGCCCACTGCCCACTGCCCACTGCCCACGGCCCACGTCCCACGGCCCACGACAGGGGTCAGATTTAAAACCTTAATGCGCTGATAGGGCCGCTGTCGCTGATTCGGGAAGGGTCCGTCTGAGTGGCTGCAACCCCTGACCAAGTACCGCCATCTCCCCCACTCCCCCTCGATGAGCTCCTCGTATCGTATGCACGCCAGCAGGGGGGTCCCTGAGATGCGCAGCATCGCCTGCAGCACGCCCATCTTGTTGCCCTGACACCTTACCCAAAGAGATATGCTTGTCTGCGTGTCCTTGCGTGGGTGCCCTGTGAACTGGCCTTGCCGGCCCACACGGCCTTGGGCGCCGGCCCCGGGACCCCTGCACCTCTGCCCTGTCGCCTGCTTCTTGAAGGCATGATCATCATCTCTCTCTCAGCTGGGGGACATCGGGGCTCCCTGCTGCTCCCTGCTGCCTTTTCGTTCCTTCTCAATCTCTCGTTTGGCTTTGTTGGCTCCATCTGCCATCTTTGCTATCTTCCGAACCGTACCTGGCAGATTACCCGCCCACCATCCCGGCAGATACGCAGGTACATGGCCACGAACCCGCTTGCCTGCCTAATCTCAAAGTACACTAGTATCTTGCGTTGTGTCTGGTGGAGGAAGTTACCTAGTACACAAATCGATACCTTGGTACTTTCACAGACCGCGTCTCTGGGACTGCCTCTGTGTGTGCCCTACGGAGCACAGCACACAGGCACACAAGCACGATGCAGCAGCTGTCACTGTTCTGTCAGACAGTCCGTCCACGCGAGCGGGCTGATCGACTGACTGACTGACTAATCGCCTACATAGTACAACCACCACCTACATCCCGTGTTCACGCGGGCTGCGCGGCCGAGCACCGCGATCGTCATTCATCCAGATCGACATCACCAATCCGTGCGGGTTGGCGGGTTTTCATTTGCTTCTTGACGGCCGGTGTTTCTGGCCGACACGGTTCGCGGCTTGTGGTCCGCGGTCCACGGTCCACGGTCCACGGTGCGCTTCGCGACGCTGGGACGAGGAGGATTCACTCGACCCGACATCATCACCCTATACCACAGTACTCTCTCTGTCTTGGCCCATCTCATCAGAACCCAAATCCTCTAATGAGCCCCTGCGCCGCCGCACCACCCCCCCCCCGCCCAAGGCAGGGAGACAAGACTCGCACTCAGCACCCAACTTCAGCCTCACGGCACAATTTGAGCGTGGGAACCACGACGTCCACCATCGATTGAGTGCGACCTCACTGCTCACTGCTTACTGCCGCACTGCTGCACTGCTGCATTGCATCTGCGCAGCCAGACCCGCCCGCTGGTCAGCACTTGGGAATGCCGGCAGCTCCAACACCACCATGAGGCTCCGGCTCCGGCTCAGGCTCAGGACTCAGGACTCAGGCTCGGACTTGCTCGCGATTGGGGAGGGGGTGGCTTTGTGGGCGACCCAGAGACCCATTGAATTGGATTGGAGCTGAAGCTGTCCCACAGCATGCTCGGATTGGCTTCTGTGGAACCCTCCACAAATTGCCCCAACCGAAAACGCGACGAAACCACAGCGAATAACGTTGGACGGTCCGCCCGTCCTCCCCGGTACCTGGTCCTGGTACCTGGCCCTGGAGAAGGAAGTGAGAACAGACAAAAGGAGAATGAGACAGACAGTGTGTGTCCTCGACCTGGCCCGCTGCTGCGCACCGTAGGGTTCGATCCATGCTGGGGTCTAGCCTGTTCTGTCCACGCTTGACAGCAGAGATGTTCCCGGTACTTCTCCGGGCCATCCAGTCATTCCACCTCGACCGTTCAAACCATTCAACCGCACCCATCAAACGGGCGCGCCTCGATTCCCTCTCCCAGTTACCGCTCAGGAACCGCTAGGGGTTCCGACCACACGTCCAGACTGCCGCCCAGCTCTGGTCTGTATCCACCTGCGCCGCCCAAGAATGTCACTGTCCATTGGAGTAGTCAATCGCCACGCCGTGGCCCCTTGCCCTGCGAGGCGATGTGAAGGAAATCTGCTTCAGATGCAGCAGGCCCCCGGTCCTCCAAACTAACCCCCCGCCCCCCTTTCTCGCGTCCGCTTTTGTATCCCCGTGTGGCTGAAAATGGGTGCTCTCACTCGCCTGACAAGTCACAGCACGTTCTCTCGGGAACTTCTGCGGACCTGGGTACCCATGGGTTCCTCCTGTTGCAGCCTCGTGTGGATACCGCCTGCTCACAAGCGAGTGCTTGGCCGGGTTTAGCTCGGCCCAGCCGGAGGCGGAGGCAGAGGCAAACGCAAAGTCTCGAATCCTCCTCCTCCTGCGCCTGGCTGCTGGACCGGTCAGGGGTCGCACTGTCAACATGGGGCCCGGCCAAGGGTTCCCCTTGAGTGCCAGAGTGGGAGGGCCCGACGGTAGGGTTGTGCGAGGGTGGGATATTGTGGCTCGCCGAAAGCTTCCAATGTCTTCCCTTTTTCTTTTCGGCATCTTCACCATTGTCACTCGCTGATAGCCGTCGTCACTCGCTCTTGTTGGAGGATAGACTCTGGTTGTGCTACTCTCAGCACCCTGCCATTCTTTTTTCGCCGTTGTTCCATCACCACCCCAAACGCGCTCACCACGGCTCACACCACCGTGAGCTGTGCGTTGTTGTTGTGTGGTGATGATGTTTTCTCTCGCGTGGCTTTCCGCCATTACTCTTTTCTCGTCTTCTACTACCTTCGTTCACGGCCTCAAATTCACTCTTTCTGAAGTAGATTATAATCTTAATGCGAACAGGACAGCAACGAACCCCCTCGACTACAGCGTAGAAGAACGAGCAAACTACACAGACTCCCCGGATAACTGGAGGTTCCCCTTCTACACCGTCTTCCTAGATCGTTTCGTCAATGGCGACCCAACAAACGACAATGCGAACGAGACGCTTTTCGAGACCGATATGAGGAGCACTCAGATCCGCAATGGCGGTGACCTCCAGGGACTGGTGGACTCCTTGGACTACATCGCCGGCATGGGCATCAAGGTATTACGCGGCCAGAGAGCTCAACACCCTCTTCCTTCCTTGGGCCTGCTCCGAGCAGCAGCCTGTCCTTTGCCTCGGACCCCCACGTTCTGACCATGGCGGCAGGGTATCTACATCGCCGGCTCTCCTTTCATCAACCAGCCATGGGGTGCAGACGCATACTCAGTAGGTCACCATTCATGATTTGGCCCCAAGCGCGTGTGCTCACGCAGGCGATCGCTCTCGCTGACAGTACCGCCTAGCCGCTGGACCTCACACTTCTCGATAAGCACTTCGGCAACATCACAATGTGGCAGAAGGTCGTGGACGAGATCCACGAACGAGACATGTATGTCGTTCTGGACAACACCATGGCAACGTAAGTAATTGGAAACATGGCCCGAGCTTCAGCGGCGACGATCAACCACTCACAGTCTTCCTATGCAGCCTTGGTGATCTTATCGGTTTCAAGGGCTACCTGAACACAAGTACACCATTCTTGGAGGAGGAGCACGAGGTCCAGTGGAAGTCATCTCGGCGGTACCTCGACTTCGATATTGGCAACGAGTACAACGACACGTGTGAATATCCCACCTTCTGGTATGAAGACGGCAAGCTGGTGCCGTCCGCCGACACCGCCAAACTCAAGGGCTGTTATGACAGCGATTTCGACCAGTATGGTGACATTGAAGCTTTCGGCGTCTTCCCCGACTGGAAACGTCAGCTGTCCAAGTTCGCTTCCGTGCAAGACCGTCTGCGTGAGTGGAACCCTTCAGTGCTTGCTCGTCTGGAGCACTTCTCGTGCATGACCGTTGCCGCACTTGACATCGATGGCTTCCGTGTGGACAAGGCCATGCAGGTGACTGTCGACGCGCAAGCCTCCTTTACCACCAAGGTGCGCGAGTGTGCCAAATCATACGGGAAGAAGAACTTCATGGTGGTTGGCGAAATCACGTCCGGTAACACTCTTGGATCCATCTGGCTGGGACGTGGCCGCTCCAAGGACATGTGGCTGGACGATATCAACACTGCCCAGACCCTCGAAGACGTCTGGGACGACCCCTCTTCCGATTCCATGTTCCTTCGCCCAGCAGGAAACACCGCTCTCGACGCAGGAGCTTTCCATTACTCGGTGTATCGATTCCTGACCCGTTTCCTGGGCATGACCGGTAACCTGGAGGCCGGTTACGACCTGCCAACAAACTGGGTTGAGATGTGGAACGAGATGCTGTTGTCCAACGACTTTTACAACGCCAACAACGGCAAGTTCGACCCTCGACATCTCTATGGTGTGACGAACCAGGACGTTTTCCGCTGGCCTGGAATTGAGCAGGGGACACAGCGCATGATGCTTGGCTACATGGTCACGACATTTTTGCTCCCTGGCATTCCGCTCGTCTATTACGGAGAGGAGCAGGACCTGTACCTGGTTGACAGTACCGCAGGCAACTACGTTTACGGTCGTCAGGCGTTCTCACCATCCCAGGCCTTCATGAGGCACGGTTGCTATACTCTAGGCAGCACCATCTACAACGAGTGGCCTGCAACCAAGGCAACCCAAGGTTGTCATGACCCAGCCCAGGCGTTGGATCACCGCGACCCATCTGCACCACTTCGGAACACCATGAAGCACATGTTCGCCATGCGCAAGGAATTCCCGGTTCTCGATGAAGGATGGCTTCTGGTCTCGCTTGCCAACCAGACGTCCTACAAATACCCCAATGGTACTGCTTCTAAGACCGAGTTCGGCATCTGGAGTGTTGCCCGCGCTTTCAACACTGCAACACAAAAGAACGTCTCTGCTTCCGCCGATACCAGCAAGCCCGTATGGCTCGTCTACCACAACCAGCGTGACGAGACTACCTACGAGTTCGACTGCAACGATGCCGCCACCGCCTTCATCTCTCCCTTTGATGCCAACACCAAGGTCAGGAATCTGATGGACTCCAGCGACACCTTTACTCTCGAGTCCTCTGCCGTATCCAACGCGAACTGGACCGGAACCAAGGCCTCGGCGGGTTGTTTGAGCAGCATTACCATGAAGCCGTACGAGTTCAAGGTCTTTGTGGCCGACGATCTGTGGGTGGCTCCAGGGCCCATGATCACCAGGTTCTCACCTGGCCACGACCACCAGATCGACTCATCGGTCAACACCGCAAACGAGGTGGAGCTTGAGATTGGTTTCTCGACCGCTATGGACTGCGACTCGGTCACAAAGTCCATCTCTGTGGAGTCGTGGATCGATGGCTCAGGACCACAGCAACTCACCACCTTGGGAGAGGCCACCTGTACAAGCGTTGACGAGGGAATCACTGCAGATTTCACAGGCTACATTCCCACGATTTGGGTCTGGTCCGCTACCCTATCCGGTGTCGTTGATGGCGTCCACAAGCTCACAGTCAAGGAGCCCGAAAGCACGGGTGGAACCTCCACTGGCGCCATTGACCACTTCCTCCTGAGACGAGGTCTGCCCAACAACCCTGTTGTCTTCCCTGAGATTGCCAACCACTCAGCCACTCTCCTCCATGTGGCCAACGATGTCATGTACGTCAACCACAGTGCCCCTGGCGCTCAGAAGTGGCGCTATAGCACAAACTTCGGGTCAAGCTGGAGCGACTGGAAGGACTACACAGGCGATTTCGAGAAGATAACAGCCCAGACCTGGTCTGGTACCCTTGATCAGGCATGGTATGGCAAGCACCTCATGGTCCAATACTGGAGCAAGCCACTGGGATCATCCGCATTCATCCAGCACGGTGACAGCAGCGACGTCAAGTATGCGCGGCAATTCCCACACGTCTTCATGCACGGTGAATACAACATGTGGGGATTTGACCGTGGAGCAGCGAGCGCCATGACTCTGGTAGCCGACCACACCTGGGAAATGCATTTCATGCGCGAGTGGCCCGCGTCAGTGCAGGTGAACATTTGGGGTGTCAACCCCGACGGTCAGCCTGACACAACCTTTATCTTCGGTGACGTGGACCAGGACGGCATCCTCGACAGGCTGTCCCCGAGCAGTCTGTCAACCAACGTCTTCAATATGTCGGTTCCCAAGTGGCCAGGCTTGTCCTACAAGTTGGTTGTCCACGATTCTAGCTGGAAGATCGAGGCCCAGCCAACCGGTACTGTCTACCTGCAGATTTTTCTCTTCTTCCTGCTCGGTATCATCCCCATCGTCTTGGCGGCTCTCGCTGGCTGGGTGTACGTCCGAGGTTTCTACCAGGTCAAGGTCAACAAGAGGGGTTTCAAGACCAACCCCAAGAACTGGCTCTCTCTCGGTGCCATCCTCAAGGGTGATTCGAACGGGAACGAGAAGAAGGAGAAGTACAGCATCGCTCTGCGCGCCATGTCGCCCTCGCCATCTGGGACCCCAGTGCCTGCCATCAAGGCCACCGGCGAGAAGAGGACGGTTTTGATCGCAACCATGGAGTACAACATTGACGATTGGAAGATTGGTATCAAGATCGGTGGTCTTGGTGTCATGGCCAAGTTGATGAGCACAGCACTGGATCACGTCAACCTGATCTGGGTCGTGCCGTGTATCGGTGGCATCGATTATCCCATTGACGAGCCGGCAGAGTCGATGTTCGTGCAGATCATGGGCGAGTCCTACGAGGTCCACGTCCAGTACCACAGATACAAGAACATCACCTACGTTCTCCTCGACGCACCAATCTTCCGTCAACA
Organism: Diaporthe aspalathi; assembly: GCA_001447215.1. Taxonomy (NCBI): domain Eukaryota; kingdom Fungi; phylum Ascomycota; class Sordariomycetes; order Diaporthales; family Diaporthaceae; genus Diaporthe; species Diaporthe aspalathi. Next base: position 66,534 of record LJJS01001817.1, read on the forward strand.
AACCAAGGCCGAGCCTTACATCGCGAGAATGGACGACGTCGAATCTGGTATCCTTTACGCCGCCTGGAACAGCTGTATCGCCGAGACCATCCGCCGATTCCCTGTTGACATCTACCATATCAACGACTACCACGGTGCTATCGCTCCTCTCTACCTACTCCCTCAGACCATCCCCGTCTGCCTTTCGCTGCACAACGCCGAATTCCAAGGACTCTGGCCTATGCGGAGCCCCGAAGAAACCAAGGAAGTCTGCGACGTGTTCGGCCTGCCCTTGGATGTTGTAAAGAAATATGTCCAATACGGTTCCGTTTTCAACCTTCTGCACGCCGGTGCCAGCTACCTGCGTTACCACCAGCGTGGCTTTGGTGCCGTGGGTGTGTCCAAGAAGTACGGTGACCGTTCATTGGCTCGTTACCCTATTTTCTGGAGTCTGAAGGCCATTGGGCAGCTCCCCAACCCAGACCCTTCGGATACGGCGGCATGGGAGCCCGAGAAGGATGAGGGAAGCAGCAAGAAGGATGGTATTGAAGTCGACGCCGAGTTCGAGGCCGCACGAGGAGATCTCCGGACGAAGGCTCAAGAATGGGCCGGTCTTGAAATCGACCCCACAGCCGATCTGTTCGTCTTTGTCGGCCGTTGGTCTCTCCAGAAGGGTGTTGATTTGATCGCCGATATCTTCCCCAGCATCCTGGAGAAGTACCCCAAGACACAACTTATCTGTGTTGGTCCCGTTATTGACTTGTACGGAAGGTTTGCGGCCCTGAAGCTTGCTAAACTCATGGAGGTCTACCCTAAGCGTGTGTTCTCAAAGCCCGAGTTCACTCAGCTTCCGCCTTATATCTTCAGCGGTGCCGAATTCGCCCTGATTCCGTCTCGTGACGAGCCTTTTGGTCTCGTCGCGGTCGAATTCGGCAGGAAGGGTGCGCTGGGTGTCGGTGCCAGGGTCGGAGGTCTCGGTCAAATGCCAGGTTTCTGGTACACAGTCGAGTCCATGTCTCCTGCTCACTTGCTCGATCAATTTAGACACGCTCTCAAAGAAGCTCTGGACTCGAAGCAACCTAAGCGAGCACTGATGCGCGCATGGAGCGCGAAGCAACGTTTCCCAGTCAAGCAATGGATTCACCAGATCGACAGCCTCTACGACGAGTCGATTCGCATCTCGAACAAGGAGGCAAGCAAGAAGAAGAAGCTGACAAGCAGGTCAATGTTATCGCTGAACACCGCATCCCACCAGGATGGACCAGACACGCCTGGTACATCCAGGCCAACCACACCCAACGCTGGCCTCCAAATACAAATCTCCTCGCCACAAGCAGTGCGCAGCTCGCTGTTGCACAACGTCTCGCCCGACATCTCGACTGCTGGACTTCCTTCTCCTGCCCTGCGGTCGCCCAGCGGTGTCTCGACTCCAAACCTCAACACACCCAAGTTCCCATGGACGAACCTTGAGCCGGGATCCGCGCGAAACTCGGCCATCAGCGTGGCCAGTTTCGACAGCTTCGCCATGCGCGCTCAGAACGACGGTGGTCCGATGAGCCCCGGCATGCCAGATTCGCGCGACTCCGTCGCGGGCCTGCCCCTCCCACAGCCAAGCTTCTACCAGCAGGGCAACCGCAACAGCAGTCAGCTGTCCCTGTCGGACGTCGTTGGCGAGCGACAAGACATGAAGCTGCAGAAGGTCGACCTGACCTTCAACGACACCAACGGCGAATTCTACGCCGAGTTCGAGCAGAAGCTATCGGCAATCACGGCCAAGAACTCGCACACTGAGCTGTGTATCGAGGAGTTCCTCAAGAAGAGTGAGAAGGAATGGTTCCGGCGGTACAGGGACGCAAAGCTCGGCCGTCGCGACGTGAGCAGGGCGCGCAGCCCCAACGGACTGGGCCTCAAGAGGCCCGAGAGCAAGGATGGGAAGAGCAGAAACTCGTCAATTGTTAGCCGGGGAAGGCAGCGACATCGCAGTATTACTCCCCACAGCACCATGACCTATATGAGTACGGAAGCGGGCTCACCCAGCGGACCAGATGTTGATGATGAATTCTTGCTGGGCAACGGCTACAAGGCGCCCACAGGTCTGAGGAAGTGAGTTGAAACCCTCTCTCTGTCACCGGCCAGCAAAGCAGAATGCTAACGCAGATGTCTACCAGGCTCCTCTCAATCAGGATTGGCGACTGGCCCGTCTACGCATTCCTCATGGCGCTGGGCCAGATCATGTCGGTCAACTCGTACCAGATCGTCCTGCTCACGGGTGAGTCGTCGCAGACGTCGGAGCAGCTGTACATCATCGGCTCCGTCTACCTGGTCGCGTCGCTTGGGTACTGGTTCATGATCCGAAACCTGAAGTCTCTGTATGCCATCACGCTGCCGTGGTTGTTCTTCGGCCTGGCCTTCATGCTGCTGGGTATCGCACCTTTTGTCGGCGACGGCGCGGTGCAAGGTGTGGTGCGGACCACCGCAACCGCCTTCTATGCTGCCGGAGCGAGTAGTGGAGCCGTGATGTTTGCGCTCAACTTCGGTGACGAGGGTAAGGCTACTACTACCTCCTCTCCTACCCCCTCCCATGGCTCATCCCCCCTGGAGCAATCTGCTGACACGTTCTAGGTGGCTCGCCAACACGCCAATGGATCATTCGCGCCATCATCGTCGCCGGCATCGCCTCCGTCTACTCGCTGATGCTCTGGTACTGGGGTTCGCTGGTGGCCATGTCCGCTGCCTCGGTGAACGCCTACGTCGTCAACACAAGCATCCCCATCGCCCTTGTGGTCTGCGTTCCCGTAGCCGTCCTGCTGTGGGCCGTCGGAGTCATCCTCTTCCTCGGCCTGCCCGACTACTACCGCCAGTCGCCCGAGTCCATCCCGGGCCTGTACATCTCGCTCCTCCACCGAAAGCTCGTCCCCTGGTTCTTCGTTGCCATCATCATCCAAAACTACTGGCTCTCGGCGCCCTACGGCCGCAACTGGCAGTTCCTCTTCGGCTCCCAGTACGTCCCCGGCTGGGCCATCTTCCTGCTCGCGCTGGGCTTCTTCATCGTCCTGTGGACCGCCATCCTGTACATCTTCTCGCTCTTCTCGGACGAGCACACCTGGCTCCTGCCCATCTTCGCCATCGGGCTCGGCGCCCCGCGCTGGGCGCAGATGTTCTGGGGCGTCTCGGGAATCGGCTGGTACCTGCCCTGGGTCAGCTCCCCCGTGGGGTCGGCCATCCTGTCGCGCTGCATCTGGCTGTGGCTGGGCCTGCTCGACTCGATCCAGGGCGTAGGCCTGGGCATGATGCTGCTGGCCACCCTGACGCGTCAGCATGTGCTGGCGGTGCTCATCGGCTCCCAGGCCATCGGAGCAGGCGTCACCATGCTGGCCAGGGCGACGTGCCCCAACGCGAAGTACGCCACCGTCACCTTCCCCGACTTCAGCCAGGGCATCCTCCCCGGTGCCGCCGAGAAGTGGTTCTGGATATGCCTGGCGTTCCAGCTGGTCATCCCGTTCGGCTTCTTCAAGTTCTTCCGGAAGGAGCAGGTTTCAAAGCCTTAGGTGTTGGGTGTGGAGAGGTTTGGATGCATATACACGGCGTGTGCGCGTGGTGCTGGGGCTTCACGAGGAATCTTCCCAAGGGCTTTATTTATCTACTTTAGTTTTGACGTCAAAACTCTGGCTGGCTTTTATAACATTTTGCAGCATCAGCGTCGGGATGTATGTGTTGTTTGGCGCATAATATGGTGTCCTCTTGTGGTTTTTGGTTTCTATTTTCCCTTCTTCGTCATTCATTTTCCCTTACACGACAGCTCATAAAAATATTGGATACCTCATTTCTTCAAGAATTTGAGCGCGTGTAAAATGACCGAGAAACAAGATGTGAATGATTTCCTCGTTTTTAACTCGGTATGTCGTGCGTGTGTGTGTTGACGGTGGGGGGGATGGGGGTGTACCAGGAAAAAGGGAAACCGCACAAAGGGACAAGAATATCTGTGTATATGATATGATGATATTCACTTGAAATGAGAGATACCGTGCTTTTCAGCCTCGCTGCAGAATCGAACATTTTACCTGTTGCAACGTCAGTTTTGGCCCACATGGTTCTATCCCCGGGTACTTCATTCGCGCCTGCGTGCCTGTTTGTCTGACAAGCGATCACAGCAGCATTTGCTCTTCGACTGTTTCTCATTCCGATGCCTCCAGAAACAGAGGTGACGAGGACTGGGCCATTGAAGGCAGCTTGTTAACTGACACACCACGTGGATGCCAGGTTCGAGGTGAACATGGGACAGGGCACTCACTCCTTTAGGCCATGAATAGAGGGTCCCACATCTCATCATCCAGCGCCTAATTCTTTTTTGTATCTTATCTTTCACTGTTTCTTTCTCCAGGGCTCGGGTGGTAGGAACCTGACGTGCAAGGCAACGAGTAATCCGGGGGGTGGGGGCTTAACGGTGGGGAATTTCTCACAACATACTGAGACCCTGGGCGGGATACTCATCCACTTTCTCATCTGCCATGGGTGGTAAAACCGCTCGGCTGAAAACTTGCTTGTATTGTTCATCCTTGAATTCTCTCATCAATAGTAGCCATGTGGCTCCAGACCCGGAATCTGCCGTCCATGGGTCTCCGTTTCCACGCCTCGTTGAATGCCTGAGCAGTGACGCTATGAACCCCGCCCCCCAAAACGCCATACAGCCTGAGCCAGCGGAATCACATTGTCCAAAAAGACAGAGAACACGTAGAGTGTCAACTCCCAGAAGTGCAAGTGACAAAAAAAATCATTAATCGGTGCCGGTTAGCCACGCGATATCGGATGATACTACTACTGGCTCGCGGCCAAGTCTAAAGTGCTCTTGTCCCACATACTCCGCAGTATCGCCTGGATCCCGTCGTCGTCATCGCCGTTTACAAGGCTGGCCCCACTGAGGCCCTGCCCCTCGTGCAATCTGCTGGCGCCGCCGCCGTCGTCTGTATCCAGGCTGGAGCCCGCGCCGCTGGGTCTGACCGAGGTGTTGGCCCGCCTGGGGGTCGGCGGCCTCCGCACGCCGGCGGCACCCTCCCGGGAGTCTCTGAAGCTCTGGCTCAGGCCGAACTGCCCGCCGCCGGCCAGGATCGCCGAGCTACGGTTGCCAGCACCTCCTGCCGTGCCCGGTCGCGGTATTCTCCTCGCACTCTCGTTGCCGGGCAGCTGTGCCAGCCGTACCAGGCTGCGGGCGACGGGGTTCTGGTAGCGACGTACTATGTTGTACTCGACCCCGGTGCGCTCGAGAAGCCTGTTGACCCGCGGGTCCTGCGACTCATACCCCGCGCCGCCCAGCAAGGGACCAGCCACCTCTGCCACCTCGGCTGCGAAGCCGCCGATCCCGGAGTGCCGGTGACGGACGGGCTCCATGGACGAGCTGGCCCGCTGGAGGTTTATCTTCTGCTGGGTCCGACTCTTCTCAGAGGGTGCTGCTGCCACTGTGCCCACCTCTCTCGACCGAGCCGTAGTTGCTATCGCGCTGGTCGTTACACCCGTATCCTCCTCGTCTGTCAAGTCGTCGTCATCGCGCACTTCAGTAGTGCTGGGCAGTCCACTGTTGGTTGCCTGGGGCAAGTTGCCTATGGACCTCGGTCTCTTGGGCCCCGAGCCTGAGAAGGAACTGGCGGCGGTCTGTGAAACGAAACGTGACGTGACCTCCTCCTGACCATTGCTCCCGACGACGCCCTGGGGCTGTGCCGGTGTCACGGACAGGGTGCTGGTAGAATGGCGGCTGTCCGGCGACGCTGCCCGGGCCATTGCCATCGTGTTGGACATGCCGGTGGTTGCGCTGTGTGATGGAGTGCGCTGAAGCAGTTTTGAGGTCAAAGTGCGACTGTGTTCCTTGTCCCCGGAAAAGAGGAGCTTCTGCGGCTCGGCCAGAGGCGTAGGTTCCTCGTCACCGTTGACGCTTCCTGATGGACTCCCAGCCGCGCTCCCTTGGGCATCCCCAGACGACTGACCACTGGTATTGACGGAACCGCGTCTCGAAAGGTAGGGGGATGCGGAGCTGCTAGCATCGATCCACTCGTCTTCTTGTCCGTCGTTGCCGAGGTCGAAATGGACGGCCGACTTGGAGGACTTGAACTTGCTGACAGCTTTTTCCGAGGAGGAGCGCTTCAGTTGGCCCGGGGGCTTGTTGCGCTTGGTGACCTCGACCTGGGAGCGGTTGCGCTTCAGGCTGGACTGAGAGTGATTCTTCTTGAGGCTCGTGGTGGAGGGGTCGCGGGACAGCTTGACCTCGGACGAGTGGTTTCGGCGATGAGCAGTGGTTCGCTCGGGCGATGGAGAGGCGACTCGGCGGTTGAGTTTGGTGGATGATGCGGAGGTGTTGTGTTTGGAAAGACCTTTGGATGACGGAACTCGTGCATGTAAGCGGGCTCCTCCGCCTCCGACATGGTGCTTCTGTGCTTTGTGATGCGGGCGCTGCTGCTGCTGCTGCTGATGATGATGATGATGCTGTTGACTGTGATGTGTCTGGTCGCTGTCCAATGAACCGCTGTCATGCTGGTTTGCAGGGCGTTTTGATTGGCCGGTAGACGGAGAGATGCTGTCTCCCCGTTCCCTGTCCCTGGCCATGGCTGCTGCTGCTTGTTCTCCGGATGGCTGGCTGGCTAGGTGGCCGGCTGCTTGTGCACGGCTACAAGACAGGTTCTCGTCCGTCTCTCGTCCGTCTCTGGAGCTCTCCAAAGCTCTGCCCACTCACTGGACGTCTCCTTCTACCGCCCCGGGATGTTGTGGGCGGGCTCGCCCGCGTGGAACCAGTCGAGAGACGACGTCGGTGTGCGCCCCCGCCGGTGAAGGGGATTCCCTGCAGATTTGGAGAAGGACTAGGCGAGAGGGCGCGGATTGGAGGTGTGCACTGTGCAGGCTAGGTGGGCGCGAGGTGTTGCTTTTTCTTTGTTGCGCCGAGGGACTGGTCCTGGTCCTGACGGAGGGGTAGGAGGGAGGGTAAGCGACTCGGGCGCCGTGAGGAAGACGGGCAGACGGCGAGGAGACCAGGGGGGAAAAGTGGTTGAGCGAATGAGTGAATGAGCTTGCGCCACGTCAAGATGATGGCCAATTGTTTGTTTGCTTGTGCGGGAAGAAGGAGATTATCGATTGACCCGACGGTCGGCGACGTAATGTAATGAGAAGAAGTCAAATCAATCAATCAATCAATCTGTCGATCTAGGCCCATCACAGGAAACCGGTGGGAAGATACAAAGGTACCTGCAGTTCCGAAGTACGGAAACACCAGGAACAGAGACAGACAAACACACACCAAAGTAGCCACCGTCGGCCGTGACCGCCTCTTCAGACTTCGCAGCGGTGCCTTTGGGAACCTCATCAGGCTTCGGCTTCGCAGGTACGAGAGACTAGACCTGAGTACTTACGCATTAAGAAACTAGCGAGGGGCGGCTTTCCAGACTTGGCTCCGGGGGCACACGCCCCTCCCTCCTCCCGCTTTCTTCCCTCTCCCTCTCCGCACCAAGTCTAGCCTACTTCACTTCCCCCCTGCTCCATTTCCCACTAACACCGTTTGGACTCACGTCACTCGCTCGGCAGGCAAACAAACCCACTCTCCCGTAATCTCCGTTATCGTCTGGCCCGTCGGCTGGGCTCGACTTCGAACGTCAACTCTTCTTCCCTTGCTCTACCACCACACACTGGGCGACACCATCTCTCATCATTAATACACATCAGAATAACCCGCCGCCAACTCTGTCGACCCCACCGTGACTCTTCTCTCTCCAACTCAGGTACTCTCGGATAGCTTCTCCAATACCGTGGGGGAGTCATTACTCAAAATGAGTGCACAGCTTACACAACTCGAGGATGAGAAGAAGGCCTATCAGGAACAGGTACCTCGTCTCTGCCCCAACCCCCGAACACATGCTGACCATGTATGCATTAGCTGGATATTATCTTCACCTCTCTCAACGATGACCCCGAAAATGCCGAGTTGCTCGCCCTCAAGGCTGAGCTGGAGGAGATGATCAACATGATAAATGAGTCCATCGCCGACATCCAACCGAAACGAGCTGCACCCGCGCCCGCGACCGCACCCGCATCCGCACCCGCACATGCGGCATCTGCTCCGGCCAAGGCCCCGGCGCCGCCAGAGAATACCCCCGAGAAGTGGTCGCGCGAGAACCACCCAGCCTTCAAGAAGGCTGCGCAGCAGGAGAAGGACAGGCAAGAAGCAGCTGCGGCCGCAGCAGCAGAGTCGGCTATCCCCATCTCCTACCAGGTCAATGATACAGTTCTTGCTAAGTGGGTCTCGGGTGACAAGGGATTCTACCCAGCACGCATCACCGCCGTCACCGGCTCCTCCACACAGCCCGTCTACACCGTCAAGTTCAAGAGCTACGACACGAGCGAGTCCCTGCGCGCAAACAACATTCGCCCCATCAGCAACAAGCGCAAGGCCGACGGCAGCACTCCAGCTGCGGGCCCTTCGGCCTCGGGCGGCAGCGTGAACAGCCCAACCGCGTCTGGGGCAACGACGCCAGGCGGGTCAACGAGTGTAAACAACGGCATCGTCCTTACATCCGCCCCAAGCGTCTACCCACAGGTTGAGAAGAACGCCGCTGCCGACGGCGAGAAGCCGGTCAAAAAGTTCAAGAAGATCAAGGCCAACAAGGAGCTGGAGAAGGGCAAAAGCAAGTGGCAGGACTTCAACGCCAAGTCGAAATTCGGCAAGACACAGAAAAAGGACAGCATGTTCCGCACCCCTGACGGCGTCCACGGTCGAGGTGGGTACTGCTGCTTATCTCGCTCGAGAGAAACTTGGCTGACTTTGACATAACAGTCGGGTTCACCGGGTCTGGCCAGACCATGCGCAAGGATCCAACTCGAAGTCGTCACGTATATCAACCCAATGAGGACATTGACTAAGTTGATCTTCTGCTGCAGGGCCGGCCTTCTGTTCTTTCGACAGACCTCTTTGAGCTCATCGAAGGTGGGACTTGGGCGCGGGTCGGCGGCATGTCACCTTGCCGTTGGTTTTTCCAGGGCGTTGGGTTCTGGGCGGACTTTCTACTATACGGTAAAACACCTCTGATTTGTTCTACGGAGGCTAACTTGGCTTTTCTTCTCCCACGGCAACGAAACAGCTTGCTCCAGTCTCTGGCCAAGCTTAGTGTACTCTGTTCATAGGGGCGGGCTTGCTGTGTGTTTCGGCAACTCACCTGGGCTCCTGCCACACGGCTAGTCGCACATATTGAAACACCGTGATTCTCCCACATCACCGCTCTTTTGATCCATGCTAAGGTCCCACAGGCTCTTGGCAATTAAACCGCCTCCCGTCGCAGGCCGGCAGTCCTTATGCCAGGACTGCCTTCCTGTCACTCGCTTCGTCCCGGCATACTTACCCAGAAAACGGCGTAGTCGGGCATCAGTGCCATCCTTGTCCTTGAAGGTCACACGGTTGCCAGCGACCTGTGCCCCTTGCGTTTTCATGGACTAGAGCTGCATGCAAAAATGCGGTGTTCGGGCCCTCCCGGCATATTTTGATAACGCCCCCACTTAGAAACCTTCCGCATTCGCTTCTGGCTGCCTGCCCTACAGTCACCGCGTACCTTTCGGTGAGAAGGTAATGTTTGACGACAAAGTCCGTAGTCCCGTAGTTTGTGCAGTCATGACTTTGGTGCAGAGAGATCACCCAACGTGTATTGTCTCAGTACTTTCGGTCATTAGAGTCATTGCGTACACTTTCATATCTCAGGCTGTTGTCCAGATGCTCGTGTTTGACTGGTGCCACATAGTACCCAAGTCAGTATGACGAGCAATTCTCAGAATCATTGTCCCTACGCAGCAGAGGGGGCTCAGTATCATTCGTTCCACCCTTGAGATACCAGATTATCGTGCATGCAGAGGAACGCATTTCATGTGGTTGTCCAGATGTGAAGAGTGCGACCTGACGCCATCAGGCGTTTCGTTTGTGCAGCGGGGCGCCTGTACGCACCCTGTCCCAAACCGGTGACTTGCCCCGGGGCTCACGGCCACCTGCTGACTAGTAAAGCATCTTGCCAATATCTAGAAGTCTTAAAACATGCTCGTTGCTCTAACGGAGACTGAGGCTGGTCTCTCAAACGAGCAATATCAATGTCCGACTTGTTGAAAGATGCTTCATTTGCAAGGGATAGCGCGTGCATGGTATATGTCTGTCTCTAACACGTACTTGACACCCGAACCAGACCCGCCAATGCCCGAGAAACTATGCCGAGGTTGTTGTTGATCCAAGCCCGTCTCTACACCCTGCTTTAGTCCTTCTGGAGCTTCCTGAAGAAGTCCGAGACACCCTGGAAGACCACGAGAAGAATGCCACCGCCCTGATTCCTTACAGTCAGCAACGCCCAAAACCTGGGGCAGGAGGGGTCTGCAGTATTGATGCAGCTGCCGAATGCTACTTACCGGACCTAACCTCAGCACCTTGGGCAGGAAACCCTTGTACAGGGCGGCGAAGCCCTCCTCCTTGAGAACCGTGCCGACGGCCGGGAAGGCCCAGTTGTACTTTGGGGTGACGCCGGGGACCTTGACGGCGTTCTGGATGCGGGACTTGACGACGTCGAGCGGGGTGTTGAGGATAGTGCCGACTGTGCCGCCGACGGTGCCGGCCAGGATGTCGTTTGCCATCTTGGCCGACTTGTCCTTGGCCTCGGGGAGCAGCTGGCGGACCTGGAAGATGCAGCCGAAGTAGCCGGCGTTCCACAGGATGTGCCTCCACAGGGTGCTCTCGAGCCCCTGGTACATGGCGAGGACGCCCTCCTGCCGCACCGTCTTGGCCACCACGTCCAGCATGCCGTTGTACTTGCTCGCGTTGGCCTTGTCCTGCAGGCGGATCTTGACGAGCTCGAAGGGGACCACCACGAAGGACTCGGTGGCGCCGGCGGTGGCGCCCGTCAGCACCGACAGCGGCTGCGTCATCTTGTCGGCGCCGAAGGCCTTGCGGTAGAACTTGCCCCACTCGTCGTTGGCGGCGAACTTGGTCGCTCGCTTGGGCGCCTCCATCAGGATCGGGGCGGTGATGCCTCGGTACAGCCGGGAGAAACTGCCTCGGCGCGTGTCTTGTCAGCGCCTGCGTTGCCGCCCTGCTGTCTGGTATATCGTTTTGATGATTGGGAGGCATAATCGTTGCAGTAGTGTAGGATCGAGTACGCACCCCTCATGTCGGATGATCTTCTGGAAGCAGTCGAACATGCCATTGTAGGAGTCGGCGCCGACTCCCTTGCCGGTCTGCAGCTGTCTGTCGAGCCTGTCAGCATTGCCAACCTGCCAGGATATTATATTCGAAAGCTTACACTCTGGTCTTGACGACGTCCAGTGGGTACCTAGATTGCGAGGGTCAGTATGACGGAGGCAAACACGAGCTCGCCAGCTTTGTGCCCTCATGCGAACATACATGACCAGGATCTGAGGGACAAGGCATGTTAGCAAGTCAATTGCACTCGGGAAATGGCGGGGCATACTTCGGACACACCGGCGACAGCGCCTGCAAGGATGCAACGTCAGCCAGAGACTCCCAAAACATGTTGCGACAAGCCCAAGTCGGATGGTCGGAACGCGAATCGGCAGTGTGGCAGTGTGGCTACGCACCGGCGGCGAACTGGTATATAAACGGCAGCGGCTTATCGGAAGACATCTTGACGGCTGCTGGGAGAACACATTAGCCGTGATGCACATGTATAGGTATTCATGCTCATGCCTGGGCTTCACCAAGGGGACGACTTGCCTGGACCGAAGGGCTGGACGTGTTCGATGATGTGGGAGGGAAATGGGCGGGAAAGCAAGCACACCTTCAGCTAAATCTTATCGGCGCGGCCGGCGCGCACAAATCCTCCTGGTAGATGCAAGTTGCCAGGACCTGACGACCCAGGACCCTTAGCGGCATCGGACCGCCTCCAGGCCTAAATTGTAAAGAACCCTTGTCAGGCAACCCCCACGTTTATCATAGTGTAGCCGCACATGCACGCACGGTTGGGGCAATTTGGACGGCTTCTTCTTCTGGTGGTCTAACCGAGAAGCCGCAACATTTCCGAAGGTAGATACTTGGTCTATTGAAGTCCTCCAACAAGAGAACTTTTGAACTCCCCAAGAGAAAATACAATCATGTGTTAGTTCAACAATTACCTGCATAGCCTCCATGTCAATTCTTGTTTCGAAATCAAGTCTAATGCCAACAACCGTCATAACCTTTGGAGACACAACTGGCTATCATTAAAGGTATTCTTGCCTTGCTGGACCCTGCTGGAACCTGCTGGACGACAAAGTCTTGGGATGAAGCTTTCCCGCAATCCCGCATTATGTCCGCAGGCCCCGCGGCGTCTGGCACCGCTGTCCGGGCACGACCACCTTGTCACTCCAATTCACCCGGCATCGTGCCCAGGACTGGTACTCGCATGACTGGCTGTTCCATGGTTCTTGTGAGCATGATGCAAGAGATTGATGAGAGCAATTGACATCCAATTCACTGTACTCCTTTGTCAACAAACACGAGGTCGACCCCCGGCGCTACGGTGTCAAGTCAACTGGTCTGTTTGAAACCTAACTAACGTGGTTTATCAGGAAGTGGATCATATCAGGAAGTGGATCATATC
>LJJS01001820.1:0-37315 GCA_001447215.1 Diaporthe aspalathi
GGCCGAATGGCGGGTGAGGCCTCAGACGGGCCCAGCCCGTTACAAAAACTCACCATTTTTAAAGCTTTATATCTCATCACCTACCACCTAAAAAAAGGTTCTTTCTTATATATTATATATTTAAAATTAAATAAATATCAATATTTCTATTTTTAAAAATTTTAAAAGATTTCATTTTTAAAATTTATAACTTTGCAAATTTTAAAGTTTTACTTTTTTATTAAATTTAAAAATATTATTTTTAAAAGAAAAAACTTTATTATATAGAAAGCTTTAAGTATTTTATTATAAAATTTATTTAGTAAAAAGTAAAATAAAAAATGTAAATAAATAAAACTTTTAAAGTTTTAATGTGGCGGAACTTTTGTCCTCTGACTGTACTTTACCGACATGGCTGGTTGCATTGCAGACACCTTGGCGGTGCTTTCTCGCCCATGAGTTTCCTATTTGAGATGGGGGGAGCGCAACTTAGAACCTGTGCCGCCGAGCGCCATTAGACTGATATAGCACGCATGACAACAATCTGTTGGGAGAGCTTGTGCGAGTAAATGCCCACTCCCATGACATCGTCGCCTCATGCTCAAGTGGACCTCATGGTTTGGCTTCCAGGTGCTTTTGAGTTCGATAGTGGGATACGAACTCGAATGCTACTACACCAGGATCGGGTGCTACCGATCTGGGCCCCATACGACACCCTGAACGGATGATTCCAGCGGCTTGCTACGTGATCAGACAAGGCGAAATATATTCCGAAGCTCCCGCACCCCATATCATGGTGTTATATACAGCGATGTCTATCTTGCCCAGAGTCGGTGAAGCAAGGCCTTTCAAATAGTGTACGGCTGCAGGTTCCACTTGTGATCGTGGTAGCTGTCAGTGCGCACATCTGAGGTTGTTGTAGAAGGCTGCATGTCGACATATTCGTCTTCGTTGTCGTGTTGGGTATCCGAGCTTGAGCCTTATCTTAACTTCAATGTTACACGTGTACTCCCCACACAGTCAGACAGTCTAGACGAATAGCTTATCTCGATACACGGTGTGGCAAAACCGCGGACAGTGGTGGGTCTGAGGTGACGCTACCTTGGTAAAATGACACTGTCGTAGCGTGAGCCCTGTCCTAGTTATCAGCTAATGGCATTGCAACTTCGGTGAGTCTTTATCGACAGCTGCGATAGATGGATGACTCGTCGTGAATGGGGCATTGGGAACACCACATTGCTTCTGGCCCCAAGAAAAAGCAACATGACAATATCCAGAGAGGAGCAGGAGGGGAATTCGTCTGCTGCTTTTGGATCCACAATCATGACGCGGGACAGAGAGAGATAAAATAACAACCGTCATAATGAGGATGCTGGAACAGCTCAGGCTCTGATATCTCGCCCCAGACATGGCAAAGGATAGTGTCAAACCTGCTTTTGTTTCGCCATGGTGGTGGTTTACAATATCGAATAGGAAGACGCCCACTACACAGCCGTCCCTGGCGCAGAGCTCAATCCCTGCTCCGCCCTGGCCTCAAATTTCCTGGGCCTTGGCCCCTACGGGCATTGTCCTTGTTGCGAGCGCAGATCGTAGACCCACCCTGCGAGAGCCAAGTCACTGGTAAGAAGCTAGGTTGCGAATCGTCGTCCTCTACGTGTACCTGGGACTGCTCAAATGCTGCACAGTAAAGGGACTCCCCGCCAGCCCCGCTCCAGCCCCCCCCCATCATCAGAGGAGAATCCCATCAGCAGCGCTGTGGGCGGATGGCACGGCATGGACAGGCTGACAGCAAGACCGGACGAACTTCTTGCTTTACGGCGGGTCCGTCTGGGAGCAGTGGTCTAAGAGGATGCGAGGATGCCACGCGACGAGCCCGAGTTGACAGCTGGCAGACATCTGTGCGCGCTCGAGGTCAGACACGCTCTCCTTTGTCTGCAGCAAGGTGGTCGATTTTCGTGTTGCTTTTCTCGGGTTCGTCTTGCATTCTGGGGTGCTGTCAATGCGCAAAGGGATTCCCGGCGTCGAGAGCTTGCGACTGCGCATGCCTACAGCGCTCGCGTTCCGCCGATGTCCTGAGTGAGTGAATGCGTCGTTCGTCAGGCTGGTCGACTTTGCAGCTGCAGCTTCTTTTGGCCCGGGTCTGCGGTCTGCGAGAACCCGAACCCTGGGCACCTCCTCTCGTCACCCCCCCCCCCAAATTGTTGGAGCACGTAAGCAAGCCTGACAAGGTAAGTAAACAAGGAGTTTTCCGGGCCAGAAATTTCCTCCCCAAAACTCCTCCACCAGCTCCAGTCACGACTCCCACCATGACCCAACGATGACGCTCGCTGATGGAATCAGGAGGGCTTTGCGCCGGCGATGGAGATTCGACAATGTCGAAGTGCCTCTTGTGCCCCTCAACTGATCTCTGAAGCGACGCTGATGATCGGACACCATGGCATTGCCGACTCGCCGAAGACTACCCTGGCGTAAACCGCGTCTTCGTCATCCTCGTCCCACCGCCCAGATATTACGCCCGCCAGCCCCGGACCAGGCTTCTTGCGTAATCTTGGACACAATTGTCCACGTCCTCCCAGCGCCCATATCGATCATCAACAGCCAGCCCTCGTGTCTGCAAGTCAAGGAATGGCGAGTGGTGGCACCAGCATGTTGAGCTTCGCCCCATTGTACCTGGCACCACATGAGCACAGATGCAGCTCGTCCGAAGGGGCCGGCCTCCCGCCCGTATTCAAGATATCTCATCTCACCTTCGGTCAAGTGAACTCTTTCCCGTGGGGGCCAGATGCCGCCCAGCAACCTGTCTGGGTAGTATTGAACCTAGACAAGATCAGTGCCATGGGTAGGCGGTTAGGATATCAACAGACATCCTTGAGCCGCAGCCACGTCCGACAAGTAGCCAAGCCATTCATTAGGCCGGGAAAATGCACGTTGGCTGTTCCGGTGGCCTCAACGGGCGATCTGATCCTCCATCTGCCATGTCCATGACTCCATGCAGGTGGCGCTTGATACCCACGTCGCAATCAAGATCGTGGTCGTATCTTCGGGGATATCTATACAGAGCCCGCCCCCACTCACGCTGTCACGCATTCAGTTCCCGACTGCATACCTCTGTGGCGATGGCCCTAACCTGAAAACAATCAGGTACCCGTCCCGCCCGGCCAATTCCACCTCGAGAAATCCCGCTCTGGCCGAACGCCTCGTTGCATCTAGAACACGGCACTTCCCCGGCAGTTCCATTTCTAATGCACGGTGACATCGCACCGGCTGGCCACCAGCGTCGGCACCGCTTCCACTCGATTTGCGTTGTCGAGCCTAGTGTAGCATTCTCGCTTGTTAGGGGGTTGCATCCAACAAATAGAGTGGCCCGGACACATAGTCGGGTTACATCCAACATAGCGAGGGCTGCAACCGAATGTTGCATCATCGCGACAACTCTCGGTTCGCCTCTGGCCAACGCAGCGCAGGTGTGAGAGGTTTGAGCGACCATACGTCAATGCAGGAACACAGTCTGAAATTCTCCGCCTTTCCCTTTTGAGCCCACATGGGGGCGCGTATGCACGAAAGCGGTCCCTGTGGGGCTTCACTCAGCTGCTTTTGCTGCGCACAGGTCCTGGCTGGCCTGGGGGACACCACATGTCCGAGTACTTGCAGTGACACGGACCGGCCATGTCAAGATCTTGTACTCATGCCGAAATTTGCTGCCAGCGGTTCCACAACATTCGCATCCTTGGCTGCAGGATCTTTCGTGCTAAAAAGACTCGCCAGATAGCGCGGCCAGGGCAGAGCCATAGGGCAGAGCCGGGAGCCTCCATCCTCGATATCAAACCGTTGAGTGCGACCACACTTCAAGATCTGTCCGGAGAGTTTCACTCAAAGCTCCCGCGCGGCATTAGGCGAGTGATTTGAGCGAGATTGTGCTACTTTTCCTTGTCTGAGAGTCATTCTCAGCGGAAACTGACTATTCGACGCCCTTCATGGCCCGACCGGTCACATCGGCCCAGGTAGGGAGGAGGACAGTGTCATCGATAGTGATCGGCAGAAAAGGAGAAAGATTCAAATAGCCCCCCGTATGTGCATCATGGCGACCAGACTGCCCCACGGGGTGCTTCTCGTCCCTATTCCACCTTCTCTTTCTTTGACAGACACCAATCTTTCCACCTGTGGCACCCCTCCTCTTCCACAATGGTGTCGATAATCGGCCGTTCTATTTTCTCATGTTTCACTTTCTTGCTGCTGTGGCTCGTCGGGACGGTCGCATTCCCCTTCGAAGCCTCGCTGGTCGACTGGAACTTGAACCAGAACCCAGAGGCCGCTCATCCCCTTGATTACTGGGGGGAATGGGAGGGCCACTCCTACACACCTTCGCCAGAAAACTGGCGCATGCCAACATATACCCTTGCCTTGGACCGCTTCTCAAACGGCGACCCGTCTAACGATGATGCTAACGGCACCCAATTTGAACATGACTGGATGTCAAACCAGCTCCGCTTCGGCGGAGACATCAGGGGAGTGATTGACAACTTGGACTACGTTCATGGCATGGGCATCAGGACAATCTATCTCATGGGAAGCCCCTTCATGAATCTCCCCTGGACGGCCGACAGCTACAGCCCCTTGGACTTGACTATGCTCGATCAACACCATGGCCGGATCCAAGACTGGAGAGAACTCATCGATGCCATCCACGAGCGAGGCATGTATGTCATTCTAGACAACACTATGGCCACGTGAGTCCCGCATGAATCTGTCCAGCCCGCTCATTAAGCTAATGCAAGCATGCCTAGTCTTGGAGACCTTGTGGGTTTCAAGGGGAACCTGAACGAGACCGCTGCTTTCCAGTGGGACGAGTATGAGTACGTGTGGAAGCACGAAAGGCGTTACGTCGACTTCGAGCCAGGAAACGACATTGTTGACTGCACCTACCCTCGCATGTGGGATGATGACGGCTGGCAGATAACAATCAACCAGACCACCTGCCGTGATAGCGAGTTTGACCAGTATGGCGACTCCGCCAACACCGGTCATGTCATTGTTTACGAGAACCAGCTGGCAAAGTATGGCTCAGTCCAGGACAGGCTGAGGGACTGGCGCAGCGATGTCCTCGACAAGATCAAACATTTCTCGTGCATCCAGATAGCCATGCTTGACATTGACGGTTTCAGAATGGACAAGGCGCTCCAAACGACAGTGGACTCCCTGGCCGAATTTGCCGACTACCAACGCCAGTGTGCAAAGGAGTATGGTAAAGAGAACTTCTACATCATTGGCGAAGTCGTTGGAACTGCTGCTCAGTCCTCCGTGTACACCGGCCGTGGCAAGCAGCCTAACCATTATACCACAAACGTCACCGCTGCTGCTTTATCAACAAACACAACAGACACCGGTAACGTTATCCGCGAGTCTGGAATGTCTGCTTTGGATGGTACGGCATTTTCGTACATCATTTACGGCGGAATGACAAGATTCCTGGGGTGAGTTCCAGAGCAGCAAGTTCCTGACTTGAAGCTCATTAGCTAACCACAAAGTGCAGGCTTGACGGTTACACCGGACTTGATGGCACAGATTTTGTTGAGTTTTGGAACCAAATGCTTGTCCAGAACGACTTCGTCAACGCAAACACAGGCAAATTCGATCCACGAGCGGTGCTCGGAATGACCAGCCAAGACGTCTTCCGCTGGCCGGCCATCAAAAACGGCACCCAAAGACAGCTCCTCGGACAGTTCATCACCACCCTGGAGATACCTGGCACACCTGCTCTCTACTGGGGCGAGGAGCAGAGCCTGTATCTCCTTGACAGCACCTCATCTGACTTTCTCTACGGCAGACAGCCGATGAGTAGCAGTCCCGGGTGGCAGCTTCACGGCTGTTACCACGTTGGGGATGACACATACTACGGTGAATTCCCCGACGGACCAGCGCGGACTGGCTGTCATGATGACGCTGTCAGCCTCGACCACAAGGACCCTTCGCATCCTGCTAGGAATGCCATCAAGCGGATGTTTGAGATGAGGCGGCAGTATCCTGTTCTCAATGATGGTTATATGCTCAAGACTCTGTCCAATCAAACCAGTGATGTCTATCTTCCTGGAAGCGGAACCGTCCCCAGCACCTTTGGTGTGTGGAGCGTGTGGCGTCACCAGTTGGAGGGCGCTCAGGACCTAGAGACACCCGATGCTGATGGCAACCAGGGTGTCTGGCTTGTGTACTCCAATCTGAACAGGATTGAAACTTTCACCTTTGACTGTCAGGACGAAGCGGACGCCCTGGTTTCCCCTTTCGCTGTCGGAACCACCGTGAAAAACTTGTTCTTTCCCTACGAAGAGCATGTTCTGCAGAACTCATCAGCCACTGTGGACGGCTTGACGGGGCTGCGAGGATGTTTGTCAAACCTTACCATGGAATCCTGGGGTTACAGGGCTTATGTCCCCAAAGCAAGCTTCATCGACCCGGCACCCACAATCACGCGTGTGGTTCCTTCACATGACGAGAGGCTCATAGCAACTGTCGAACTCGGTGAGAAACAGACTGTTCCCATTGAAGTCTACTTCTCCCAAGCCATGGACTGCGATTCCGTCATCAATGCACTTTCTGTCAACTCCACATCTTCAGACGGGACGGTAGCGCGGATCAGCAACAACACCATTGCGTGCATCAGCCTTGATGCGGCTGAAGGCGCGCAATATGTGGGCCAGCCAGCCAGTCTCTGGAAGATCACCGCTGATCTTGAAGACGTGTCGCATGGGATCCACTCGCTCACTATCAACAACGCCTCCACTGCCGACGGGATCTTCATGGATGTGATCGATCGCTTCATGTTCCGTATCGGCGCTAGCGACAATCCTGTGGTTTTTCCCCAGACTGCGAATTACTCCAGCAGCGTCCTGCACCGAGACGAGTCTACCAGCAAGCTCTACGTCTCTCAGCATGCCGCCGGTGCTGACAAATTTCGCTACTCCACCAATTGGGGCTCAAGTTGGAGCAAGTGGCTCGACTACACTGGCGACAATGTCACCCTCGAGGACCAGGCTTGGTCTGGGACTTCCCGTCAGGCTTGGGACGGCGAGCATGTCGTAATCCAATACTGGAGTCGTCTGGCCGGCAGCAGTGACCACGTGCAGCACGGCGACCTGGTACAAGGCGACCTCTCCTCGCACAAGCCTCGTCGTTGGCCACATGCCTTCATCCTCGGGTCGTGGAACGAGTGGGGATACGACGACGGCCTTGTCAACAACATGCGCCTGACTCATCCTACCAACGACGAGGGCAACTCGACTGGCAGCAACTGGGCCTTTGACCTTGAGGCCGAGTGGCCGACTCAGATCCAAGTCAACATCTGGGGCATGAACCCCAACGGCCTGCCAGACAAGACGGCGCAATATGGAGATGTTGACGGCGACAATGTCCTCGACTGGCTCAAGCCCGACACCCTAGCGGACAATGTCATCAACATTACCCAAGGCCCCGGAATGCCGTACGTCGGTTGGCGTCTGCTGGTCAACGACGGTAACTGGAATTACCGGGTGGTGCCGACAGGCTCCGGGTGGTATCAGCTTGTGCTGTCCATCCTTCTTGGAGTGGTGCCATTCCTGTGCGCTTGCCTAGCTCTCTGGGCATTCAAGCGGTCATATTACCAGGTTAAATTCAACCAAATAGGCATCAATACCAGCGGCGGTTTCTGGGCGGACATGGCATCTAAGTTGAAGCGTCCTAACCATCGCGAGATGGTCCAGACGGAGAAGTCAACGGCTCCAGCGACAGCACCAGATGGCGCCACGTCAACAGGCGCCACCACAACAGCTCTTGCCGAAGCCTCACAGGCCCCTCGGCGCACCACTCTTATTGCCACTATGGAGTATGAGATCGAGGATTGGAATATCAAGATCAAGATCGGTGGTCTTGGCAAGATGGCTTCCCTGATGGGCAGCTCTGCCCTCGCACATCAGAACCTCGTCTGGGTGGTTCCTTGTGTCGGTGGCATCAAGTATCCCGTGGACACTGTTGGCGAGCCAATGGTCGTCACCATCAACAAATCCCGATACATCGTAAACGTGCAGTACCACCAGGTCCGCAACATCACCTTCGTCCTCCTCGATGCGCCGGTCTTCAGAGCTCAGACAAAAGCCGATCCCTATCCTGCACGCATGGATGATATCGAGTCTGCTATCTACTACAGCGCCTGGAACGCATGTATCGCTGAGACTCTGCGGCGCTTTCCCGTCGATCTGTACCACATCAACGACTATCACGGCACTCTGGCGCCGCTCTATCTGCTGCCCAAGACCGTCCCAGTCTCCCTGTCGCTCCATAACGCGGAGTTTCAAGGAATGTGGTCTCTGCGCACAAAGGGCGAGATGGATGAGATCACAGAGGTCTTCAATCTGCCCAAGGAGACGGTCAAGACGTACATCCAATTCGACAAGGTCTTCAACATGCTTTACGCGGCTGCCAGCTATATTCGACAATTTCAGGGCGGTTTCGGCGCCGTCGGGGTCTCCAAAAAGTACGGAGCCCGCGCCTATAAGAGGTATCCCATCTTCTGGGGCCTCCATGAGATAGGCTCACTGCCGAACCCGGATCCCGATGACATGGCTGATTGGAACGCGGGCATGGCTAAGCAAATCGGGAACATGGAGGTCTCTATCGACGAAGAAGCGGAGGAGAAGAGGGGCGAGTTGAGGGTGCAGGCCCAGAGATGGGCCGGCTTGGAGGAGAACCCCAACGTAAGCAACCACTGATTTTCCCTGACGCTCATGCTCATCCTGACCCCGGTTATAATAGGCCCAGCTCTTTGTATTCGTTGGCCGTTGGTCTCTGCAAAAGGGAATCGATCTTATCGCCGATGTCTTCCCTGCCATTCTCGACAAGCACAAGGACGTACAGCTGATTTGCCTTGGCCCAACGATTGACAACCATGGCAAGTTTGCGGCACTGAAGTTACAAAAGACGATGGAAAGATACCCTGGTCGGGTATACTCCAAGCCTGAGTTCGTTTCGATCCCCCCATACGTCTTCAGTGGAGCGGAGTTTGCCCTGATGCCATCCCGTGACGAACCGTTCGGGCTAGTTGCCGTAGAATTCGGCAGAAAAGGTGCTCTCTGTGTGGGTTCTCGCGTCGGAGGCCTGGGTCAAATGCCAGGTTGGTGGTTCACAATCGAGTCCACCGAGACCAAGCACCTGTTGCGCCAATTCAAATCTACCATCAAGTCTGCCCTTGCTTCCTCAGAGGAGACAAGAAGGCTGATGAGGGCGCGGTCGTTGGTACAACGATTCCCAGTGATGCAGTGGGTTCAAGATCTCGACACTCTGCAAACTAGGTCCATTGAAGCCCACGACAGTGTCAGACGAGGTTCAACATTCAACCTTCTTCTGGCCGGGACTCGTTCGTCTTCTGTTACCTCACTTGCTCTGCACCCCCCTCAACCTGTCCCAACTCTGCCCAACTCACCCACTATCAGCACACCACAGACAGCAGCGTCAACGGCGTTCCCGAGCAGGGTTGGCAGCCGTGCGCCGAGCCCGACTCGTGGCTTCAGCTCAGCGAGACGAACCCTCTCTCACACTCCGTCCATGCTGTCGATTTCGACAGCATCTGAGCCTAATTCGGGAGCCGCCACACCCAGGACGCCAACGTCTGCCTTTATCCGGAACAAATCATCGTCCGCTCTGGGCAAGCTGCTGTCCAAGAGGCTTGACGCTCTTGCAGAACTCGACAGAACGCAGTCACAAATGGAGGCAAATGAGTTCCCTGACGAAGGCCAGGGCTCCAACAGATCGTCCTCAGGCAACGAGCACGAGGGGTCCCTGACCCACAGCCTGCCAACGGCCAATCAATCTGTCCTTACCCTCGACACAGTCGTCGGCGGGCGTAGCGATTTCAAGCTGCAGAACGTGGAGCCTTTCTTCAACGACCCCAAGGGCGAGTACTACACCTCATTCTCAAAGCTTATCGACTCACACAAGGGCAACTTGTCTGCAGACAAGCTCTGCGTCGAGGATTACATCCGCTCTTCAGAAAAGGACTGGTTTGCTCGCTTCCACGAGGCCAAGCTGGGCAAGACCCCAAAGCCGGTCGTCAACGTCTCCACTCGGTCAACCTCGGCTGCCAGCAACCGTGAGGATGGCAGTGTGGAGTTCAACGAATTCAACCTTCGCCCTGACTACAAACCTCCAACCGGCCTGAGGAAGATCATGCTCGCAAAGATTGGGGATTGGCCCGTTTATGCATTCCTGTTGGCCCTCGGACAGATCATCGCCGCCAACTCGTACCAAATCACTCTGCTTACTGGCCAGAACGGCCAGAGCGCCCAGCAGGTGTATATAACCTCTGGCATCTACCTTGGCGGGTCGATATTCTGGTGGGTCATGTTCCGCAGCGTGAAGCTTTATATATCGCTGTCCATGGCCTTTGTCTTCTACGGCGCGGCCTTCCTTATCCTCGGGCTCATACCTTTTGCGACCTCGCCGCTCGACATCGTCGCGCTGCAATACACTGCCACAGGACTCTACGCCGTGGGCTCGGCCAGCGGGTTCCTCTTCTTCACGCAGAACTTCCTGACCGAGGGTGGAAACCCGGTCCGCTCTTGGATGTTCCGCGCCTGCACCATCCAAGGCACCCAGCAGACCTATATCGCCGCACTGTGGTACTGGGGCTCGTACGCCACCAAGCTGCGCA
Organism: Diaporthe aspalathi; assembly: GCA_001447215.1. Classification (NCBI taxonomy): domain Eukaryota; kingdom Fungi; phylum Ascomycota; class Sordariomycetes; order Diaporthales; family Diaporthaceae; genus Diaporthe; species Diaporthe aspalathi. The sequence continues at coordinate 10,652 of LJJS01001820.1, forward strand.
ACAGCGGCTACACGCTCATTTCGTCATCCTCGCGAACAGTAACGTACGTGACACTGCCCATCGCCGTTCTCTTATGGGTCGTGGCCGTCGCGCTCTTCGTGGGTCTTCCCGACGCATACCGAAGCAAGCCCGGCTACGTCTCTGCCTTCTACCGCTCCGTCCTGCGCAGGAAGATAGTCGTCTGGTTCCTCGTCGTCGCCGCCATCCAGAACTACTTCCTGTCGGCCCCGTATGGCCGCAGCTGGAGCTACCTGTGGTCCAGCGCCGCCGCGCCCGCGTGGAGCATCGCCGTCCTGGCCGTCTTCTTCTTCGTCGTCGTCTGGGCCGCCATCCTCGCCGCCATGGCGTACCTCTCCAACGAGCACTCGTGGGCCCTCCCGCTGTTCGCCATCGGCCTCGGCGCCCCGCGCTGGGCGCAGCTCCTCTGGGGCACCAGCGGCGTCGGGCTCTACCTGCCGTGGGCGGGCGGCGACCTCGCCGGCGCGCTCCTCGGCCGCAGCCTGTGGCTCTGGCTCGGCGTGCTGGACGCCCTGCAGGGCGTCGGCTTCGGCATGATCCTCCTGCAGACGCTGGGCCGGTTCCATGTCAGCTGGACCGTGTTTGGCGCGCAGGTGATCGGGTCTATCGGCACCATCGCCGCGCGCGCGAGCGCGCCAAACATGATTGGCCCCGGCCCCGTCTTCCCCAACCTGGCTTTGGATCTGTGGGAAGGGTTGAACAACGTCTGGCTCTGGGTGCCGCTGTTGTTGCAGTTGCTTGTTTGCGTGGGATTCTTCCTGTTTTTCAGGAAGGAGCAGCTGTTCAAGCCGTGAGGAAAACATGTTTGTGAGGCACGAGGACATTTTGCGGCCTCTTTATGCTCTTGGGTTCTTTTTTTATTTTGATACCAATTTGCGTCAAATATTAATAGACATAGACTTATGTGGTTCGGTATCTAGACTGAGTAATGTCGATATGTAATGACCATGACGAACCAAATATACCTACAAATTAAGTACTACTACTAGTTGTTTCACGTCGGCTCTATGCATTGATCATTGCGAAATAATCCACGCTCGGCCGCGGCTCCACAAGACTCGACGGGGCACCAACAACACTGTCCCTCCACGCAGTGTCCAGCGCCTCGGCGTCCTCCCTGGTCACCGTGAGCTGCACGCCATACCCCGGCCGTAGTATCTGCGTCATCTCCTGGGCCCACTGCCACGGCGCGGCCGTCCCGCCCGGCACGCTGTTGAAGTACTCCCAGCCCATGATGCCGCCGATGGTCCCGTACTGCGCCGTCAGGGCGGACACCGTGGCGTTGAGGCTCTCCGGGCTGGTGAAGCCGCCCCCGTTGGAGGGGCTGGTGAGCTGCCCGGCCACGATGTCCTTGGGCTCCCACCCGTTGTTGATGACGCGCTGGTATGACGTTGGCGTGGACATTGTGCCGAAACCGCTGCTGTTGGCGGTATATTGCTGTCAGTCTGATTGGTCACCCTTGCTTGAGAGGGATACGAGCTGGAAAGACTATCTCCAACCAAGGCTTCAAAACCCGCTCGCCCAGGAGACGGGGAACAAAATGGAGGAGCGAGGAGATCATACTAGAATTGTGCGTTGTAAAAGTCAATCATGTCCTGCCCCGAGGCGGTCACCGCCTCAGCCTCCAACGTCTCGTAGTCAAAACCAGACAGGTTCCCCTGGTTGGACAGCGCCGACGCCACGGGCGCAAGCGTGATGATAAAGTCGTCGCCAAAGTCGGCGTGCAGCCGCGCCACAAGCCGCGTGATGCCCCTCTGCGACATGTACTGCTCCACGTCGAGGTCCATGCCCTGCAGGCCGTACTGCGCGACCACGTCGCGCAGCTGCCCGTAGTAGTGCTCGAAGGTGGCGTCGTCGGCGCTGTCCAGCGTGTTCGAGTCGAAGGATCCCGGCGCGGCGCCGCCTAACATACCCATCACCTTGACGCCGGCGTCCCTCACCACGGCGGTCTCGTTCCAGAGCGTGGAGAACAGGGGGTAGTGTGGCGGGTAGTCGTTGAGGTGAATCTCGCCGCCGTAGTTGATGTGGAAGGAGCACACTATCAGGTGCGTCAGGGCGATGTCCAGCTCTGTGATCAGCGGGAGCATGGATATCGGGTTGCCGGAGCTGTCGTGGGTTGTCTGGAAGTAGATGACCAGGCGTGGCAGCTCTGGGTAGACGGCTACGGGTGAGGCATCCTGCACAGGCAAGGGAGAGCCGAATCCCGCGAAGAGAGCGAGGACACTGGAGGAGAAGACCGAGGATCTCATGATGATGCTAGCTATGCATTTCTGGAAACTACTCAGAAAGTTTTAGTACGGGCCCCCTCAAGTGGACCATCGACGACTTTTGTATCACTCGCTCCGGTCGATTTTACAGCATAGTCACAGGAGTGCTACGTCTTTCGAGGTGTGTTACATCCAGCCCACTATCATGGACCGCAAACGTCGGCTGCCCTGTCAAGCCGTTGCACTCTCGGAACCGCCAAGCTGCATTCGTGACGCGATAAATACCGAGATGGTAACCTAGACCCTTCTGGCCACGTGAGCGCCGTGCACATGTGGGCACGACCGCAGCTGAGGGTCCTGCGCCGATGTATAGAGCGGCGGCGCCTCATTGGGCGGGAACCTGATCTGACATGTCCCCCTCCCTTCCGTGCATCTGCAGGCAGATAGCAAGCGCGGCGTACACCACATATGCATGCAGGGCCCTGGTGGATGCCGCACTGCCGGGCCCCGATTCGGCAGGCTCTTGCGTCGTGGATGGCGGTGCCAGCGCACCGGGGACTCATGGGGGTCAGATTGTAACCCTCAGGGCTGTCCTTGTGAGATGGTAAGAATGGTAAGAAGACCCTGGAGCTTCCTCTTGCGGAAAGCTGTGGCACGGAATCCGCGAAAGAGAGGGCTCGTTGAGTGGTATTGACGCAGGTGTGTGTGCGTGGTATTGTTGAATGGCGGTCAAATTTTCTGGGGGTGGAACCGATATTTGACAGTCTCTGCATCATATGGCCCGGCGGGATTGGGAGCGGTTGGTTGCTTCCACGTCCAGATAGGAGGAAGAAGGGTCCTATAAAACGGCCTTATACGACTCGGGCCCTTATACCGAGCCTCCTAAGTATCAAGGATCTGGCCTACTCGTGGGAATCGGTGCAGGTGGGGCCGGATAGGGCATGTAAGCAGCTCGAGCAATTGCAGCGTCGTTGTCTCTAGCCACGAGGACACGTTGGTGGGTTGCCAAGCCTCAGGACTATCAACCTGACAGTGACAGAGACCTTGGACTGGCTAGCTCGGTCCGAGAAGGGAGAAGCATGACCAAGGATTGGACAAAAATCGTGACTCGCGACCGGCACATACCAAGCATCTGTAAGACACGCCGGCGAACAGAGGGAAAGGCCAAAGCATGTTGGGAAGTTCGTCTGACTTAGTGTTGCCTTCTCCTAAACCCCATGTCCAGAACGCATGGGTCGTTACGACGCGAATAATTAGACACCCGGGAAACAATTGCTGGGACAAAGGGTTTCTATTCCCTCAATGTTTGAAGTACACCTGTGGAAACAGACCCGGAGTTGTACATTAAAACACAAAGCTGTGTGTTCTGATAAAGTCGATTACAGCCATGAGAGGCAGTGTATAATCACACTACTAGCACGTCCCTGAGCACCGTACATACAACCGTGTCATGGTGGCGACTTGTGGATACAAGCGGTACTAGAAGAAGCTGACCGTACACGACCGTCTACACAAACCACTTCCAAATCAGACGCCTCCAGAGCGGGAAAGTAGCAACCCTGGCCTTGTAGGCATTGATCTCATCCCAATCGTGCTCGCGACGGCCCGTGTTGACATCCATCTGGGAGGTGCGAAGCCAACCATCCTTCTTCCAGAAGTAGCCCACGATCCAGAAAAGGATGACCACTGGGAGCGCCAGCATAGCCATGAAGAAGTCCTCCGCCGTGCCGAGTTCATTGGTTCCAGGAGGGCAGATGGCGCTGTAGAAAGTGGCGACCAGGACAAGGATGCACAGGATGAGGCCCAGCCATGAGCCATAAACACCACCAATGGCCTGGAAGGGAATCTCATCCAGAGAGTGGCCGTGGTACTTCCACGCCTTGCGGAACCGGATGTGCGCGAGACAGATGGAGCCCCAGGTGAAAAGCGCGGCCAGACCAGACAGGGCAACAAGCCAGTCGAAGACCACCTCACCCTGGGCGTCAAGGTTGATGAAGCCGAGAAGCCCGCACACGAGGATGAGACCAACGGAGAAAGTCGGGCGCCCGGCTCGGTCCATGTAGGTGAAAATCTTGGGGGCGTAGCCGAACTGGGCGAGGGCAGTCAGGGTGCGCGAGCCTCCGTAGACACCAGACACACCGATCGACATAACCGAGATGACCACGATTACGTTGATGAAGTGGTCGAAGCCGTTCAGGCCAGCGTACTTGCCAACAAGCACGAAAGGTGAGGCGGACGTGTCACCGCTGCCGGAGCCGAGCAGCTGAGGGTCATCGGAGCGGATGAGAAGACCAACGAACATGAGACCCAGAATGTAGAAACTATATTGCAGGTCGCGTTAGCACAATGGTACAGAATGACAGACCCAACAACATGGATGGTGGACATCGACTTACAGGGTGATACGCCAGAAGACCTGCTTGATGGCTCCAGGGAGGGCCTTAACGGGGTTCTTGGCCTCAGCAGCAGCAAGACCAACCAGTTCCGTTCCGGAGAAGGAGAACGCAGCGGTGACGAAGACAGCGCAGAAACCACGGAAGCCGTTCCGGAACGCACCGGGGTCCTGCCACGTCCTCGAGCCCTGGTACTCGTTGTAGCGACCGTTGTCAGGTCCACCACCGAGGACACAGACGAATGCGATGATCATGAAGATGACGATGGCGCAGAGCTTCAGAAGCGCGGCCCAGAATTCCTCTTCGGCGAAACCGATAGCGCCAAACATCATAACGAGGGTAATGATCACGAGGAAGACGGCAATCCACACTCCAACATTTACATCTGGGAGCCAGTATCTCATGACGAGACCGCAGACCGTTAACTCGAGAGGCAAGACGATAGCCCATTGGAAGACGTAATTCCAGCCCATAGCGAAGCCCCAGGACGGGTCGATGAAGCGGGTCGACAGAGTGTAGAAACCACCGGAGACAGGGTACATGACAGCCATTTCACCAAGGGCGTACACTGTGAAGAGAGCACGTGTCAGTGTGGGACAGCACAACGGAGATGGACAGCTTAATCAGAAGACTTACCGACGTTGAACATCATGATACCAATAATAGCGAAATCGAGAAGCAGGGTAGCCGGGCCACCCTTTTCCAGGGCGCCACCCGAGCCGACGAAGAAACCAGCACCGATTGAGCCACCTGGATATTGCAATGTGAGCTTCTACGAACCCCCGGGTCATGTCACGAAATGGGGACGAGCTCGTACCGATCGAGATCATGTGCAGATGGCGAGTCTTCATGGGCCGCTCGAGAGTGATGTTGGCACCCGAGTCCTTCTTCTGGAAGGACCGCAGGTTGAAGCCATTGCGGGTTGCCCAGCTCTCGTTCTCCTCGATCCGGCCCACCTCGCCATCGGAAGACGAGTTTTTGTGATGAAGGACGGTGGGCGGGGCGTCGCCCTTCTCTACCTCCGACATGACGGGCTGTCGCGACTTGGATCTTCTTGAACTTGGGAAAGTATGACCTCTAAGACCCAGGGATAGGGCACGACAGTAAACGTGGGCTCACGTAGGGGGAGTGCGGCCGGTCGGGGGGCTGAAGAGAAGTGATCTGAGACAAGAAGCAGGCAAAGGGAGGACAAGGCCGTGGAAACAACTCTCGCCGGCGGGGGATAGACGTGCATTTATGCACACCCAGGGCCGACAACCCAGGAAGAGAGGCTTCTAGCCTGCTTCTGCCGAGCTTCCATGGCCTCTCGAGGCCCAGGGTGGCGCGCCGAGACATATTCGCGCCAGAGTGATAGAGTTAATCGGTGCGCCTCGTATACGCTTTGGAAGGACCTTCCTCATTCTCCCCCCCGCTTGCCTCCTTCTCACGCTTGGCAAGAGCCGGCCTGAGAAGCATGACAAGCCTCCAGGCAGGAGGTGCTGTCCAGTTCCCATGTGGCCCTGATCGGGGATCTGCCCATTCAGTGACCAAATCTGGCCGTGTAAAGGGAGATATCGCGCCCGGACTGACGACGCAAGGCACCTGGAGGAATATCAGCTGGGTCCACTGATAGTAGATGCTGCCCGTCAGCGTGGTGCGCGTGGGGAGACCCACCGCGCCCACGGCCTGGGGAAGCAAGCACGACAGGAGCTGACCCAAACCGTAGTTTGCCCCATCGCGGAGACCCAGCCAGAGGGGAGAGAAAAAGCGGAGACAGCCCAGACCGAAGAAGACCCGCCGTGAGACCAGGCCAGAGTTGCTGGTTGGTCCCTCGAGTGCGATAGGCGGCAGGGACAAGAGATAACGGTTGCAATGCCATGCAAAAACTTGAATTACCCAGCCTCGACTGGGCCTGGGCAAAGGCTCGGCGGCGTCCTTCGAATGAACGGTTCGCCTTGTCGTCGGCCGGAAGAGGAAGCTCAGTCTAGCCCCTTACTTGGCGCCTGGTCCGGACGGGACGCCCGCTGGACAGCCGAACAGGTCAACGACCGCCAGGCAGCGAATGGCCTTGCCGGCATGGACTATTGGATTGTTGCCTCTCCCGTCTGCGCGGCGGCTGGCCGACGCCTCTCGAGCCCATTCGGGCCCGGAGGATTGAAACAATTGGTTCCAGAACGCCGGGCCACGAGCGTGTTGGCGAGACCTCGAGATACTGGCAGGATGCGCCAAGGCCGACCCCAACGCTGCCGAGCCTTGGCTACATTCCCCCAGTCAAGGGGTGGGAGATAGTGACTGGTCTAGCTCAGTAATTAGATTGACTATCGGGATACTTTATACCAGACTGACTACTCGAGTCGCCCGCGGTTTGTCCATTTATCGAGTATCTACCCGGAGGGCAAATTGACCTGTAAGCAGAATTGGCCACCACCGAGCGTGTCAAACGATTAATCATATGCTCGTGTGGCCACCCTGTCATGGTGTTGCGATACCATGCAGGTGCTCGCACGACGAGCGGCGCATCTCCCGCCTCCTCGGATGCCGACCAATAGAGCCTGTAATAAAGTTGTGTGCTCTGATTCAGTTGCCCCTGCCGAGTTTGACGGTAACACAGATACACCTGACACGACCTATCCGAGGCGATCGATCTACCACTCACCCAAGATTCAAGACGCACCAAGAAGCGTGGCAATGCGTCCTTGCAGCCTTATCAGCATTGTGCAGCGGAAATTGAGCCAATCGGACGTTGCATCTGCGACGACGGGCAGCGGCTGCACATCCCATGTAGCAGAATCCCGCAGGCCGAATGGAAGCTTTCGTGTTGGCAACATAGACTTTGCCTGAGCCCGGGGCCCATCTCAAGGCTACCCAGTGTTGTAGTCAGGTCCAAGGGGGCCGCCAATTCTTGCCTCAAGACTTCAGACCGAGCTTGGGACGAGCTTGTTGTACCTAGAATAACCGAAAAGCTTGTCCCGTGCACTAATTATTTTACATAATTCCCAGATCGTAGCCTCGGCATTGGGGCGGAGAACTCTGGGGTAAAAGTCTCATGAGCAACAAGCACACAGTTGTCCATGCATGCGAGTGGATCGAAGCGGATCGTTAGCCCCATATATCAGAACGTAATCGAGAACGGCCTGCAATAGTATTTACGTGAACCGGAAACCCTGGTTGCTGGCACACAATTTGACCGGATCTTCATTTAGTCGGCCGCAATTTTGCATTGTATCAGCTGCTCCGGGTCCCCTCTGCTCCCAAGATTCTCTACTTCAAAGACGTTATGAATCCTACTGGTGCTAATTTGACAATGAACACCGCAGCCGACATTGAGGGTGGAGGTCCCGGTCCTATGATGGAAAGATCCACCAAGTGCGTATCGTTTCTCTACTCCGGTAACAGATATTGAGGGTCTCATCGTGATTCTCAGTTTGAATATTACAGCATGCACCGGGCGACTTTGATGGTCCCGGATCCCCCCAACGGGTGTTCGAGTCTCGAAGAGCGCGACGACAGGCGCACAGGACGCCGCCCCTGTAGTCTCAATTCAACGGAGTCCCAGCAACCAGTATTATGTGCTGAAGTAAATAGAGGTAGAGAAGTAATCAACGATTGGATAATTTTAGTCCCCGTGTTACTGAATTGTTGGTGTTGTTGGTGCTGTTGCATATTAGATATCGGGGCTGACAACGGCCGCCACCTGCATGTGGTTCGTCGGGTGTCAGCACGCTGAGTCCTGACGACTGAGGCACTTCTCTCAGTGGCAACAGTGAGCAACTGACATCCTATTTTCGGGTGAGATGGCGCTGCGTGGTCCGAGGCTTCTAATTTCGGCATCGACCAGGCAGGCGGGAGGACTGGAAACTGCGATCAGGGTGATATTTGCCGCTCATGTTCCAAGTTGCGCGCAAAACACCAGTTCTTCGGTGCTGATCTTGCATACCACCAGGAATAGACGCTGAAACTGTTATTGGTCAGAATATTAACTAGATGCTCTAGGAAATAAAATGGACGAGACACAGGCGAAATTAATTCGATGCATCGTCCCCTAAATGCCTAGGTATTGTCGAGCAGCTTCTGACCTTGTCTGCATTACTCTGATGATTGATCTTGATAATCTTACGCCTCTGTGTTAGACTAAGACTCTCAATAGCTGAACTAGAAACATAATCATTTGCAGGTATCCCAGCTACTGAGCCCGTTCCTCAGATGCCATTCTGTCAATTTCTGTACGCGAGTCGGATCGATGTCGCGATTCGCCTTGACGAAGACCGTCTCGTACGGATGGATATTGGACCCGTAATACTTTTTGTCGTACAATACGTCCTCGAACTGGCCGTTCTTGCAGTACTCCTCAATACCACCACCAGCTGATAACTCGTACGCTGTCATCATCACATCGACGCCATAGCCTTGGGAAGTGATCAGCCGAGTAGATCCGAGCTCAGAGTGAACAGCCGCAGACATTGTTTCGTGGCAGAAGCTGAGTCCCACGGGGTCGCCTGCTGTGCCCCAATGATCATCCTGGGGGACGGAGTCGGCCAGCGCCGGGTCGAGCAGAATCCCCATGCCGATGTCGTCGGTGGCCCAGAGCATCGACTGGACATGCGGCGAGGGCTGACAGTTGGCTGTCGTCCCGACCAGCTTCACCGTATCCGTGACACGGCTTAGGAAAATGTCGGTCCAGCATGATGTGCTGGCATACCGCGGCAGAAATGGACCCCTGATGCTGGCGTTTAAGGTAATGAACCGCCTGTATCGCTTCCAGAGATCATCCTTTCGCAGCACCTCGCCCATACCGCCGAGGTCAAAACATTTGTTCTCGCGCTGGATGACCTGAATGTTGGGATGCTCAGGAACCAGCGACACGGCGTCAGTCTCCCCATTGAATATGAAGATGAAGTCCGCCAAGCCATGTATTCCTTTCTCGAGGAAGAACTTGAGATTTTCCCGGGCCGTCTCCGATTCTGCATAAGCGTAGAGCACAAGTGGCGGATGATTGATATAGTCTGCGGCAGCCGCCTCCGTTGTGGTGACGTGCTCGGTCTCACTGGCCTTTGAGGTGTACTCTAGGATTGGGACCTTATGGTCCCGGTCAGCTGGTTGTCACATTGGTAAACGGGCACAGTGTTGACGGCCACTTACAATGCCGAGACGGTCCCTGAACATATAAAGCCAGATCACTGTAGAGATGAGTATCCCCAGGATGATGGTCCTCCAGTAAGTTGGACCCGACATATTGCCTCAGATGAAGCGGCAGGTGAAGCTCCAGCTGGCTGGCCCGGTTGTGAGAACTTATCGAAGAGACATTCGAATTCCAGTAGGTGGTGCTTCCGGGATTTGAAAAAGAAACGCGCGAACACCAATATTCGGCTAATTCCACAACATCGGTGCTTTGGGGATAATATAGCCTGTCTACTGCGCTTGGTCCAGAAACACGACGAACCGCAGGTCGGCGACATCTGGACAGAGACTGCGACCCCTGGGATTGGCAGTGGGCCACAACGCGATCTGGCCAACTCTGTGCTTCGCTAGAAGCCATATATGGGTGTCAGATCATTCATTCGACTTACATGAGTACTGTCTTGCGTGCTGGAACAAGACTGTTTGACAGTTGCTGTTTCGCTGTCGTGCAGTCGCGAGGCGCCGCAATGTCTCTGCATAGCCAGTCGGCTGCGGCGCAAAGCGGACAGGTCACTCCGCAGTTGGATCAAATGCACCGGCTACAACAATTCCAAGATTCTTGAAATGTAAAGGACTCAGGTTTTGGAAATGTGGACACAAACAAATTTGCGAAACCAACAGCAGCTGAATATAAAAGGATTAGGACCATGTAGCAGGATTCCCTCTCCGAGCGGTCTGTACCATTTCTGTGCAACTGAATCCTAGACATTCGTTGCTGGAAAATTTCACCGAACACCATTTCGTATCACTACCCCTATCGGACGCATTCAAAGTGGGTGGCAGGGGCCCATTGACCAAAAGTTTGAAAGCCTGGCACGGGTTGGGCCGGTTAACAGTTGTTGTCCCAACCTTTTACTGAAGTCTACCTCCGGTCCGGTCCAAGTTCGTTCCTCGCACTCCATGCTACCAGCAGAGCAAAGGGGCCAGTACAACCCTGAAGTAGGCATTACCCGCACGGTGTCACTGAGAGAAAAGATGGGGCAGCAAAATTGCGAAATAGTATTGATTCTGTATTAGAGGCCAGTTGGAACGATAAAATAAGCTGTGTGTACGGACCTACTGGCTGGATCCTGGTCGTTCAGTACAACGGCCCTGATAGCAATACCGATGCGTAGTTGACACAATATCTAGACGAGAGGTGTGTAGTCGTTGACGATACCGAAGATGAACTCCTCGTAGTGACCCTTCCCTTCGTACGTCTCCTCGCCGACGAATCCTCCCTGCAAGAGGCCATGGCCGCGCTGGTACGCACCGTGCTCGTCCCGCACAATCAATTCAGTCGTCACGTCGACGGCAAAGACTCTCCCATCGGCAAGCGTGTAGTTGACAGACAGGCCATCGGTCTCGAGCAGGCCCGTGACAGGCGGCCACGCGGCGGCCCCGCCCCTCTGCCGCACGACGAGCACGCCGGCGTCGCAGCTCACCAGCAGCACCTCGCCGTCCTTGGCGACGTACGAGCGCCGCAACTCGTTGCCCTGGTAGTCGAGCAGGTTGTACCACACGACCGAGTAGGGGCCCAGGCGGCCGTGGCCCCAGTCCCAGTAGCGCGGCCCGTCGATGATGGACTTGTTGCCCCAGTTCTTGTCGTGGTACCCGAAGCCGTCCGAAAAGTTGATGGCGGCGTCACCGACACGAAGGTCGACGGCGGAGTTGGAGTCGGGCACAGCGTTGGACCAGTAGAGGCCTGGGAAGAGGTTTTGGTTTGCACCGACGGCTCCGTTCAGGTCGCAGGGGTAGTGCGCGGGGGCGATCTGGTTTGTATGGCGTGTGAATCAGCGAAGGCTTAGTGATGCGAGTATTGGGAGAGTCAGGCCTACCGCCTTGAAGACGATGGTGCCGCATATATCCATCTGGCGTGAGTCGAGTTGGATAATGTACTCGACATCCGGCCCGTCTAGAGCTGTGCCCTTGAAGGAGCCAATGCCCTTTCACTCGCCCGCAATGCCGGCGGGCCCGTGGGTGATGGAGACGCCCGAGTCGGCCAGTGCCTCGAAGTAGAAATCCGTCCCGTTGGCATACACCCCGGAGACCTGCACGGAGAGCGGGTGCGGGTATGCGGTGAACTCGCCGGAGTTGAAGAAGACGACGTTCAGGGTCTGGTTGCTGCCGTGGGAGACAACATCGAAGTACCAGAAGTCGGCGGTGCCGCGGGCAGCCGGGGTGCTCATCTTGAAGCCGTCGAGGTTTCCGGAGACAGAGAGGTGCTCCACGCTCACGGTGCCGTTGTTGTAGACAGGATCGAGATGGACGGTGCGCGTGGCCAGGTTGGACGGCGCCGCGAGGACGATGCCGGCCAGGGTGGCCAATGCGGCGAACTTGGTTGAAGGCATATTGAGAACAGGAGGTTGGAGGTTTTGAGATGATAGCGAAGGACTTGACTGGGTTGCTCTGGTCTTGTAGAAACACGAACTCTATGTCCTTCTCTTCATCATGTAGACACAAGTCCTAACCTCCTATATTTATTTCTATCGCCCACATTCACAGTTGCAGGCCTCAAAAACCACAGATCCACAGTTGACGGGGTATTACATGGTATTCTCCTTTCTTTCAATTACAATTATTGATATCATTGACTGAGAACCCGCCATTGTATGCTTTGCGAGTATCATATATGCGTACTCTATGCGAGTATTCGGTACGGCCGTACGAGTATTCGGAACGAGTACTCCTTGACTTGGCATTAGTATATTCCTGAATACTGCCGCTTCAGCAAGACTCGCTCCCTTCAGCGTGCGGTGAAACTCGTATGCTATCAGTAATATGAAAGAGTATCTGGCTTATTTCTGGGCTGCTGCATTCTGCCCCTTTTCAGGCCATAGACTCAGCCCTGCAGCCAGACAATCAGAGACTTCAGGAGTCTCAACATCGGATTCCGTCCACATTGGAGCGAAACATCTTACCCCGGTGATAGCTTCCTGGACAGCAGCAAGGTGCCTAGGGCTATCAAACACATTAGTCAAGATTGGCTGTTCGTGCTCGGTTGGCATGCAGCACAGTTCATCTCAAATACGGTCAGTTTAGTTAGACTTCAGATATAGACCCTTGCAGCAGGGGACTTGAGCTTTCTTTTCTAATTTAGGGGGCGTCGGTGGCGCGGCAGAGCGGCTGTGTCCTGGACTGTGGTAGCACAAGGGTGGTGATTGTAATTGCCGGGCAGCTGGCACTGGCTGGCACCAGTTGCAGCCGGCGCTACTGGCTGGCCCAGTAAACACTACAATCACATACAATTGGTTTTGATGTCCCCCAACACTCCTACAAACATAAACATGAAATTTACCAATTTTTTAATTAATAAATGGCCTGCTGAAGATGTTAGAATTACCTGTGGTAACGCTCATGTCCAGTGCTTGCTTTTGAAACCGGAGTGGGGTTGGATTGTAGTTAACTGGTCTGGCGGTCATCAATATAGAGGACAGGCCTCGAGCCTCCCTGCATAGAAAGACAAGTATTGAGTTCCAATCCGGGCAGTTTAGCCTGACTTCTCAAACCCGACTTAACTAACTGTTCTCTTCCAAGGTTCGGCTAGGACGAATATTGAGTAATAGCTAGCTGGAGTCAATGCATAAGCAAGAATGAGTTGCCAGATACTAGTAGATGTTGGCGAGTTTGATGTCCCAAGCGCGCGAGAGAGCCAAGGTTTTGGGGGGGCTGCTAAGCTGTGTTAAGCTGTAGCTCGACATCTGTCTTTGCGTGCCGCATTGCTCTTCCAAGGGCAGTGCAACCAACACTCAGGGGCAATCAAGGAATGGACCCGCCCAGGCCGGATCCAATGCAACCTCGCGCAGAACCAACAGATTTTACAATTGACCAATTGGCTTGCCAGAGTTTTCCGCGTTCATCATCATGCTCGGTAAAATTTGAAATGGGCGTTGGAATTTCTGGATTTTCCTTTAACTTCCTGTTAACGTGAGCTGGTGCTAAGCAATTGGACATATTCGTACAATTTTCTCCTGAGCGTGGACCATCAGCATGTCCAACCTCGTCGCGGTCGCCTTGGGCCTTGCTGCCACGACCTACGCACTACTCGTGGCTCTCCTTCGTTTCACGCAGGATGAGAAGGAGCCGACTTCCATAAGCGATGGCATTCCCTTCGTCACGCCCATAATCAACATGGCAACCAAGGGCGGAGCATTTCACCGTCTTATGAGGTCAGTAACCCAAGGACTTCACATTTGCGTCGTGAAAATCAGGAGGCAAAATAATGATAGCTAATGCTTGACTCAGGGACAAATACAACTTGCCTATATATACGCTGCGGCTACCTGGCTCGCGGATGTATGTCGTCAACTCACCATCTCTACTCACGGCAATCCAAGCTCAATTCCGAGCCCTCTCTTTCACCGCCATAGAGGCGAACATCGCGGCCAATCTCCTCGGCTGGCAAAAAAGGACCATCGAGATCTTAAGCCGCGATGTGAACAAGGATGAGGGCTATCTGATGAGCTTTCCCAAATACGTCCATTCCGCGCTGAGTCCTGGGCCTGGCTTGGATGCCATGAACAGAAGGGCGGTGCAAGTAATTGCCACGTCTCTTGACGAGTGGTCGCGGAAGGGAACAACGACGGTACAGCTGTGGCAATGGGCACGCCACGAGCTACTTATGGCATCTACCGAGGGTGTCTATGGGCCTCAAAACCCCTTCCGTAATCCTGAAATGGAGAAAGCCTGGTAGTAAGCGACACCTCCCTCACAACTTTGCCGCTCTACTGACTGGAGTAGCACATTTGAACCGAAAATGATGACCTTCATCCTGAAGCTTTTCCCCAGTGTCTTCGCTAGGGATAGCCTGCGAGCGCGCGAATACATGGTCAAGGTGTGGCAGGAGTACTTCGAAGCGGGCTGGTACGAGCAGGGCTCGGAGCTGGTGAAGGCCCGCCTCAGGATCAACAACGACTTCCAGATCCCCCTCAGGGAGACGGCGAGAATCGAGGTGGCAGGCAGTCAGGCCATCTTAACAAATACCCTCCCCGGGACTTTCTGGATGGCGTACCACATCTTCTCGGACCCGGTGGTCCTCGAGTCCATCAGGGACGAGCTATCCAAGGGCGTACGGCAGGATGACGATGGCACCCGCACCATCGATATGACACACGTAAAATCGTCCTGCCCCATCCTGCTGTCGACATTCAAGGAGATGATGCGCGTCCACTCCGTCAGCACGGCCACGCGCATAGCCATGGAGGACTACCGGCTCAATGACCAGTACCTCTTCAAGAAGGGAAGCACCACCATGATGCCCTCCTCGGTGCAGCACACGAATCGGTCCGCGTGGGGTGACACGGTGGATGAATTTGACCACGAGAGGTTCGCCCCGGGAAGCAAACGCGTCAACCCAGTGGCGTTCCGTGGGTTCGGCGGGGGCATGACGCTGTGCCCTGGGCGGCACTTCGCATCCACCGAGATCCTCATGTTCTCGGCCCTGCTGGTGCTTCGGTTCGATCTTCGTCCCGTGGGTGGCAAGTGGGCGGCACCCACGACGGCCAAGTCGTCAATGGTGAATGCTTTGCCTGTGCCTGACTGGGATATCAGCGTTGAGATGCGACCTAGGGACAAGGGTGCGTGGAGGGTATCGTTTTCGGGATACGAGAAGGGGATGGAGATAGCTGCTGAGGATATTGAAGGCGCAAGCCCTGACCTGGGACACTGAAAAGTAATCTCAGGTCTCAAAGGGAAGCGCCAATCACCGTTAACTGACCAGGCCTAGGCGGCGGCGAAACTTGGGAGGACCGGAACATTTGCTTGAGCAAGAAAGTGCCGCATCGTCAGTGCTGAAACTTCGGTCCCCTTGTCAGACGAGGGCCAGCTGAGCGTACCGGGAAGCTTACTGACAGGGGGAGATGAATGCTTATGTGCCTTCGGTGGTGCCTCCCGAGGTGTATTACAAAGTGGCATCTGAAACGTTGTGTCTGTACCTCCAACCATATGCATAAACCATCTCACCGCCAGTGAGCTGTGTCGGTTGAGGTAAGAATTACATTCTTGTGCACCCCCGTGTCGCTACTTCCAGCCTGGTGACTCCCTACTGTGACGCACATTCTCGTATGCCCATGCATGGCATCAATGTATTAGCACGCCATTCCTTCAAGAGTGTATGGAGATGCGGAGATTCACCAATTTGTATTGGTACCAAAAATTGGACTCATAAAGAGTGCACTACCATCGGCGAGATCATAATCATCGCCGGGCTCAGGAAGGCTTGGCTTGTTCGGCAAGGATATCAAAAGTCTCCAGGCAAGAAGAGTCTACCTGTGTGGAGCCAGACGCCTCCAGAACTACCTGGACCAATCTCAATCACACATCCATGAAGGATGCCAAGCGTAACCCGCTCAGCGGCTGTCCTCCTCCAACAGCCTCTCGATCTCCACAACCACCACCTTCTTGACGGCCGCCTTCCGATCTTGAGGCCACACATCTCCCTGCACCATGCGCCAGCGGCCCGGCCACCCTAGCTCGAAATCGGGTCTGTCCACAAGCTTGAGGTCGCAGA
Source organism: Diaporthe aspalathi (assembly GCA_001447215.1). Classification (NCBI taxonomy): domain Eukaryota; kingdom Fungi; phylum Ascomycota; class Sordariomycetes; order Diaporthales; family Diaporthaceae; genus Diaporthe; species Diaporthe aspalathi. The sequence goes on from LJJS01001820.1 coordinate 26,914, forward strand.
TGTTGTCCAAGACCTTCGTGATGCTGTTGATACCGCGGGCCGGGACGGCCTGGTGGAGGTGGGGCCAGATGGACTCATATACCGGACCCGCCAACTTATTGACCAGCGAGGCATCCCACTCAGAAGCAGGCTCCTGAGGGACAAAGGGGCCCCCGGACGGCCACATCCTCCCGCTGTTAAAAAGGCGCAGGGTCTCGAGATTGTGGGCGCTCGCGAGGAGGGCGATCACATTGTCTCTTGAGCGGGAGTGATTCCTCTGGTTACAGAGTGCGATATCCACATGGCGCGGGCAGCTGAGGTTCGAGGGTCGTAGGTTGGACAGGAAGCCGTCCAGGGCTGCCACGTCGGTGAAGAGGAAGTTCTGGGTGTACGTCATTGCGCTTGCCTCGGCGTTGACAGACTTGCAGGTACCAAGCAGCCCAGAGCTGCAGGTAGCGGTTGCGGACTCATTTGGGAAGTGCACGTCTCCTTCAAAAGTCCCCATACCGGGAGACTTGCATTGTGAAGGCCGAACGCAACCATAGTATCGGCAGGACTTGGTCCCGACGACAAAGGTGCCGCCACTGCCGAGGGTCATGTGGTAGATGATGTTCCGAACCTCGGCAGGCAGGTCTCTGTACACGATCAGCTTCAGGACTTGTTTGTGAATCAGCGCCTGTTCTGGGATATACCTACAGGAAGCCAAGACCCTCGTGCTTCTCAAATCGGGTGTGAGCCTCGGCGAAGTTGACGCGGTTTCGCTAGGGAGGATCGCGCGTCAGCTGATGTGCTCCAGGGAGGGAAGAAGACAGCACGAACCTTGTAGTCGCCTCGAGTGCGTAGGCGTCTGGTTCCGTCGTCATTCACCGTAGGGGGCGCGTTCTCAGAACAGTACGGCGAGCGACGCTTGCGGTTGGCCTTGAGCGCCTTGAATATCTCAGCAGGGTCGGACAGAGTCTTTCCGCGCGGTGGGGCCATGGTGACTTTGTTGAGGGTTTCTGTCTGAGGTAGAAGCATGAACAGGGCAAATGATGATGATGGCAAGGCCTGCCTTCAACAGTGAAATGGGTTGGGGGGATGAATTTGTCAACACCACCAGCGTCTGAGAAGGCAAAATGGTCGGGGGCCAGAATGTGTTCAAAGGGCAAGGTGGTCAGAGAGATGTCCGCCTTTATCACAAATCATAGGCGGTGAGAAGCGCTACTGAGTCTGGGAAGATGAAGTGGACCGATGCTATGTAGTTTGTGTTTGCAGCTTGGGGGTGAGAAGATGGGACGAAGTTCTTCACGCAGCTGCTAGGATGCCGCCGGCAGCTATGGAGTTCAACGAACCCATAAGGAACAATCCGGCGCCGGAGCCAGGAGTGTTAACTAGGCGGGACTCTGAAATTTGTTGTGCTCGGGCTTGTATTCTGCTTCTGCTATCAAGTTCTCCCTAGAACAATTGGGCCAGACTGTCATCTCTCTCTTCACATCGTGAGGTTAGTTCTTGAGAGGTTGCTTGGTTGGGAATTGATATATTGCAGTACCATCTAAGGCGTGGAAATTCGCAACATGAATGTTGTGAGATTCCAGCCCTAGAGTTTCTGATGGAAACTCCTTTCTTCATGCCAGCTGTGAGGAAATGGACCCTTTGAGACTACCTTGAGGTTCACACTAACTAGCCTGGTCAAGCTTCGAAGCCTAGATACAACAGCGAGGCTGGCAAAGCAGCTTTTGTTCCAATCAGTCGAAAGGCTTTCCTTGGATGATGGGCAAGTAAGCCCGCAGACGGGACACATTGGGAGCCGGAAAGAAGTTTGGATCAATGTCAGAGTGTCATTATTCTATTATCCCATCACGCCTAGGGGTATCATACAATCCAGCAAAACAGAAATCACAACCCCGACCCGGCCTCCCTGACCTCGACAATATCATGGCACAGCTTCAAGAACCTCTCCCTATACTCGTCAGGCGTGGTGGTGATGCTCATGGGGCCGTGGTGATGAATAAGCTTATTGTATGTGTTGACCAAAAAAGTCATGATCTTGGGTTGCACTTTGTGCTTGGCCCAGAAGAAGTCGAGGATGGCCGCCCGGTAGACATACCTACCATCTGCACTCGGGACCCCGGTGCGCCACGACGGCGGCTCAGGGGGCACGGCGGGAGGGTCGCGGGGGAGCGCGTCCACGACATCTTCTGCGGTGGAGTTGGATGACGAAGGGTCTCGGCCGATGGCGTGGCCGGAGGCTTCGGCGTTAATGCGCACGAGGAAAAGGGAGTAGTCGACGGCGTTGTAGTGGGCCAGCATCCGCGTATCCTCCTCCAGGTTGCTCCAGAGGTCCTGCGCCTGATCGCTGGTGAGGACGATCTTGTCGTTGAACTCATCGGCCAGCTGGTCCTTGGTTGCCTCGCTCGTCAGCCTGCCGTCGGCAATGTCTCGCTCCGGATAGAAGTAGCTCGTAGGCTTTAGGTCCCAGCTCTCCCACTCCGGAGCGCCTGCCTGTTTCGCCTCCTCCTGCCCATACATTATATTCTCCATCACGATGTGGTGATTCGGCGCGGTGCCGAGCTGATGGCCAATGGCCAGGCCAGAACTGGCCAGGAAGTCGCATATGCGGATGATCAGGGTCTTGGGGTGCGCGCCCATGAAGGAAGCGTAGATGTCGAGCAGGTCATTTCGAAAGAAGGTGTGCTCATGATGACGTGGTACAGACTTTACGAGGTACTTCTGGTCTGCAGTTGAGAAGAATGACTGCCAGAATATCAGCTTTCGTCAAGGCCAATCCAATCATGACGAGTCAACTCACCGAGCCAGAAAAACCCATATCGGCCATTGGGCGGAGCGCATCTTCTGGCTTCCCGCCATCTTCAACGCGGAAAGAAGCAAGGTACTCGTCGTCGTCGACTTTCCAGTGCTGCTGGCGCAGGTTCGCAAAGACCTCCGGGCGATGCTTGTGGAGGGGCAGCTGGTACAGGGAGAAGATGGTGGAGATGAGGGTCAGGATGTATGCCATTGGTGAGCGAGACCTCTTCTTCGCACCGTCGAGAATAGTCAGCACGATCGAACGTGCGATGGCTTCGAGTCGGCCCATTGCAGCTGATTCATGGATTTGGACGTCTGGGATCACACTGGGGTCACAAAGGGAGGCGTGTCTGAGAATACGGCCCCGATAACAAGGTTCGCAACAAGAAGGGCAGCTGCTTGTTGATGGATTGACGCTGACTGCGCCGGTGGTGGTGATGTTGGGAACGCAGACTGACGTCACCACCGGAGCAGTTGCCCCGCGAGGCCCAAGCCGTAGATCAGAAGCCCAGCTGGGGGCGCTACTGTAGTAGCTGGCCCTCTAGCGTGCCTGGCAGGTGTTAAGTAGTCTACCTGATCCTCACTCAGGCGTGTGGAGCACCTAAAGAGAGGCTGAAAACCTTAACACGACTTACAACTTTTCTTTCAATGACGAGGATTCACAGCGCCAGCACGCTATTTTTTGTCTAGTGTATATATATTGAGTCTAAAAGGTCACGAAAGATTCGTGATGCCTTCCACAACCCCACAGACCACCACAGCTTTGATCATTCACATGAGATTCTTCTTAGGGCAACAGGGACTTTGTTTCTCCTCAAGCTAATCCGTGGGTCTGCTCTTCTCTGCCCGCGCTCGTAAGGCTTACTATCCATAGGCGCATCAATGTAGAAGTCTCCGTCTCTCTTCCTGCCCACTCCGGGAGCTCTTCTCTCCCTTTCCAGCATTTCCCCGTATTGTCTGCACAAAGTCTGCGCCCTCAACTTGTGATGTGCGCTGACCGCAGCCTTGACATCCCTTGATACCCTCCTCAACCGCACGTGCTTCCTGCAGCATATGTCAACCGAGATCACGGATACTCTGACAGCGTAGAGCCGCGTATCGAGCTTCCTACAGTATGCTTGCTGGGTGCAAGCTCCGGATGATTGACCGTGCTTCCTCATATGACCGAGGTTCCAGCTCTGCGGCCGGGAGAGCCGACGCAGAAGCCATAGCAGCTCGGCCCTCGATTCATGGTCGGCTCGGGGCAGGTACTCATCGGTGGCCACAAGCAGCTCCTCACCCTCGTAGGACTCGTGCCACATCCCGGGTGCTCCAGGGAAGTCCGTTGTCGAGACCAGCCAGCGAAGCAGGGCCAAGGTAGGATACAGGGTAAGCTCCTCCGGCCTTACCAAGCTCCTCACCCCGTCCCGCTGACGCTGCCGGCGCACGGAATCGGCGTGGTTGTCGTACGCAGACCGCAGCCGTCCGCGCTCGCTGGAGGTGCTCTCACCCACACCGGCGTGGATCACGTCCGCGCGGATGTTCTCGTCGTGGATGGCTTCGGCATCCGGCGCGGAGAAAAGGTCGTCCGCATCCATGCTGATGTGGACAAGAGTCGAGTTTCCCTCTGAAGACGTGTCGTTCAGCGCCCTTGACGCATCCTCCTCCTCCTCCCACGAAGACAGTCGCGGCACTTCCTGGGATGCTTCGAGGCGAGGCTGCGCCTCTGCCTCTGGGTGGTCGTATGGCTCACGTCCGTCTTCGGTAACTAACGAAGAGCAGCCGCTGTTTTCAAGCGGAGACATTGGTTGGCCGTCGAGGCCGCCGAGTAGCGAGGTGGGCAGTGAGGCATGGCAACTTGGCAGGCTTGGGTAGCCGTCAATGCTGAAGGACTCAGCCTCGTGCCCCAGGAGGGAGGAAACGTCTCCTGCTGTGGCCCCTGATTATTTGCGGCTGGTGCAGTGAATCGCAGATCGGGTGGAAGCGCCGCCGGGGCCTTCTTCGAGGTCCCTGTTGAATTGGAGCTCGGCCAGCGTCCGGGTCGAGCGTGCGGCCAGTCGGCTCAAGCTTTCCCAGGAGCTGCTGAAACCTCGCGCCGCGGCTTTCATCTTGAGAACTCCGGGCGACCACTTCCTTGTACAAGCGACCTGTGTGGTTCCCGGCCTTGGAGACAGGGCGGGGAATCTGAGACTGGCGATGGCGTCTCGCCGGAGACTCAGCCTCGGCGCCACTATCCACAGCCCTGCCAAGTCGGGCACCCTCAGTCCGCATGTTGGTCCGGCGTGCGAATTTGGCCGCAGCACCAGCGGATAGCACGAGGTCGGCGTCCGCCCGGCCTACGGACCCGAAGCCGAAAGGAATCGCTCCACGATCGGAGATGTTGACCATGCTCGCCTTCCTTGGGCTGCAAACATTGACTGCTCGAGCCTGGCCCAAAACAAAGCTGCCGTCCGATGGTTGAGACTCTGGGCTGGAGGAGGCAAGGGCAGTTGGCTGCGCGAATAGTCGGCCGCCGTCGCTACCATGGGAACGCCGCGGCAGATAGGCGGCGATAGAGTCTTCGCGCATGGACCTCTCGTTGCCGTGCAAGGGGCCACTCGGCGGGTGCGCGGGAAGGGCCATTGGTGTGAGTTCGAGGTCCTGGCAGGCCAGGCGCTACGATCAGCTGGAACCCGACCTGAGGCAGCCTCCGGTCCCGCCACGGTGAGCCCCCGAGGCTTCTGCTGGGAGTGCCTCTGCCAATGGGGTCGTACTTTGGCGTTGACCTTTGCCATGAGCGATCTCATGCGGCGAACGGCAGTGTTGTTCTTCTCCTCAGTCCGAACCTCAGGGACGACGTTGCCTTGTCTGGCGAGCAGTACGAGTAATTCGTGAAGCACGCCGCTCGAGTGGTCGTTTACCAACTCCGCGTGTTGAGGCAACACGTTCGGAGCCTCGAAATGCTGCACGGGGCCGCTGGTCGCTCGCACAATCCCAGTCCGCGCCGTAGCTGCGTCTACCTGGGAGGCGATCGAAGACCTGGTGCCCGAGTCGTCCGTGCTTGAGCTGCCTCTGCCGTTCTCTTTATGGCCATCTTGCTGGTCCTCCGCCTCGTCCGCCTCGTCCGCCTCGTCCGCCTCGTCGTGCGTGGCCTCGCGTACGCCAACCTCCAACAAGGCTTCCGCTGATGGGCTGGAGGCAATCTTAACGTGCTCCACCTGATGCGCGGCTGCCGGCAAGAGATTGAAGATGCAGTCGCGGTGGCTCATGATCCTAGTATCGTCCTGAGTCGAGACGGAGGGGCGTCCGATTTGTTGCTCAACGGCACCAGCCTCGCCAGACGCGTGGGCTCTATGCCGGTCTGACTCCAGGTACTGCGCGCCGAGGCACTTCCCGCCGGGCTGACGTCGCAGGCGATAAGGGACGTTCATTGCGTCGTGATCGGCTGTGGGGGTATGGGCTGTTTGGGAATTGGGTGTCTCTTGGAGGGCAGACTGCCACTGTTGTGTTGTCATGTCCTTGCCTTCGTCCCCGAGGCCAAAGCTTTCGGCAGGTCGCTCGTCTAGCCCGCTCACGCTGAAGCTGATCTCGTCTGAGGCCCACCAGACGGGAGACACCTGGGCTCTCCGGGCGTGGCTTTCGTCCCTGCGGTTGGCAAGGTAGAACTCGAGGCTCTCAATGGTCTCCATCTTGGGGGCTCGGGGAAAGGACTACTAATTTGCAGATGTTTGTCAGTGAAGAGTAAGGCTCGACTCGCTGAATGCACATGTGTGAGGGGTGTTGTGTAGTGGTGGTTGATGGTTCTTGACGGGGTGGGAGAGCGCTGTGTGATGTTGTGATGGAGTTTCTAGAGTTGACTGACCAGATGAAATATCGATTGCTCCAGCCAACGCTGAGGTGTATTGCCGCTGAAGAGTGTGGATGGTGTCCGCTCAAGAAGAATTTTCCGCCACAGACTACCACCGCGAACGAACCTTCAACTGGAACGAGAGCCGTGTTTGCAGAAAACACTGGTCGAGATGTGAGGTTGCCAGGTAAGCGGAGTAGTTACTTGGTTGGACTGTATGCAGGCATCGAACAACGGGGCAGTGGGGAGGAGAGCACTCAATTCTGACACTTGATGGGAACTTCGCGCTGTGGCAAAACTTACGCCGTTTGCTAGATTCAAGTAGCCGGGTAAGACGCAGCTTGGTTTTTTCTTCACCCAAATGCAGTGATCCACAAAGTGCAAGGTGATTATTCACCTGTAGGTTCCCAGAAAATATAGCTCAAGGTGTGTTATACCCGGCGTTTGTCAACAGCCAGACCGACAGGTGGATGATGTAGGAGCAGCCCTAGATGATATAGGGCAAGATAGCATCTGGGTAACAATAATACCATCTTAACGCTCTGACAAGCTCGCCCCTTCGTTCAGTAGGTAGGAAACCCAATTTTCCAAGCCACGCTTTGGACAAAGTTCCCTCGATTCCGCTGGCCGTGGCGAGCAACCTCGGACATGCCCATCTTGCCAAACACAGACCATTCTCAACCGGTGCTAACCAGAGGCTGCCTTCTGCTCACGCTTCCAGAATGACCGTAGCACGAAGAGCATCCCCAGCATGCACAAATCGAGAGCGATGGTCCAGTTGTACCCGACGAGATACCTCGGCGCATCAACTGTCTTCCAGACGCTGGGAACCAAGGTTAGCCAAAATTTTTGCCCAGCCCCCAGGCATTGGGCACTGACTTACAATAACGGAAGCCAGGCGCCGAAAGTGTTCCCGATGGTGTTCATGCTGCTAATCACAATGGCACGCTCCTCCGCATCCCCGGCGCAGATCTCGTTGGCCCACGCATAAATAACGGCCGCGATGCCGTCGGCCGACCCGGAGAGGAAGAAGGCAAAGAACTTGAGCCCGACGGGGACGTCCCATATTGCCAGGACGACGCTGGCAAAGATATTCAAGCCCGCGGTGGAGGCGATCAGGGAGACCTTGGCATCGTACGCGTCGGACATGATACCGCAGATGATGGACGCGACGATCGTGACGGCGGGCGAGACGGTGGTGATGGTGTTGATCGACTCGACGCTGTACCCTTCCTCCTTGAGCCACAGCGACAGGCCGCTGTTGGCCGAGACGCCGTCGGCCTGCGAGAAGAAGAAGGCGAACGAGACGAGCACCCAGAAGTGCCAGCCCGACAGCACCGTCCTGACCAGCGACCACGTCAGCGGCTTGCGCGGCTCCCGGTGCTCCTTCGCCATGCGGGCCTGGGCGAGCTCGATCTCCCGCGCCGTGAGGAGCCGGGACTTGCAGTTGTCTGGCTGGCCGGGCAGGGCGAGGAACCCGAGCAGCGCGACTGGGATGGTACAACCGAAGCCTATAAGTCGTCAGACAAGTGGGCTGATGTGTGGTGGTGGAAATATGCTTACAGATTATGTATAGCCAACGCCATCCTTCTATGCCATGCCTTCCGTCGAGGGTTGCATGTGCTCCGCTTTGGATATAACCGGAACTCATGCCGCCTATCTGGCTCGCTATAAAGAAGAGAGCGCCTCTCCTGCTGAGCTCCGAGCGCTTGTACCAGCACCCGAGATACCATTGAACGGCTGGGAAAAAGAGACTGCCGGCGGCGCCGACGAAGAAGCGGATGACATAGAGTTGGTGGACGTTGGTTACTTTGTACTGGGAGCATGTTAACAGGCTGAACAGCACTGTGCACCGGTTGTCTTTGTGAGGATATCACGAAGACCCCCGAGTGAACGGGATCAACGGACAATATCAAAGTGTTACATACTTGAAGCAGGGTGAGAACGCCCCAAATGAGGTCGGCCCCGGGGATAAAATATGTTGCGGAAAAGCGAGTCATCTGGCACTGCAAGTTAACACTGATCTGCAGATAACCGCAGAGCTGGGGATTCATACAAGAACTGTCAAAGGTATTTGCAATGTTATGAAGCCGACCCTACACTCAATATCTATCAGCAATGCGAGAACTAGTTCACAGTGGTAGCCGGCGACCGGCACAACATACATATAAGTCGTATTCAGGTAATTCAACTCATTGCCGTAAAGCTTCAGGTCCTCCTTCATCCCGCTGACATACGCTGTGCTGACCGCGGAGGAGTCAAGGACCTTGGCCCAGTACGCCAGGAAGACGAAGATCATGATCAAGCAGTCCAGCTTGATAATGAGGCGGCGTTCCTCCGGCGTGTCGTCGGGTGCAAACCATTGGTACCACTTCTGCCGGGGTGGGCTTGGCGAAAATGCTTGTTCGGCTGCTGGGACGTCGTACTGGTATGGCGATTTCTCGGCACTGGTGGATGCTGCTACAGCTGACGACTTCTCGGTGGGGATCGACATATTGACAGCAATGTAGCCCAGGTGTGAGATTCCCTAGTGCATGAAGACAAAGAGGGAACCGTACAACTACCCGATTCTGCACTACAATGGGTTTTGACGATCTCACAGACTATAAGGTTCTGCCGGCATGAGATGAAAAAAGATCACGCAATCGGCTCATTGGATGACGTCCCGGGCCTATCTCAATTTTTACTCCACGGAATACTGTGGGGCCAGTTGTTTTTTAACGGCCGACTGAATCATTACAGCAACCAGATCCCGGCATCCCACTACCATAGGTATGCCAAACCACAGAGAGAGTGTGAGTAGGAACCTTGGGCCCTTAATACAGCGCCTGTCAGAAGTGTGCAAGGGAGACTAGCAGGATGATGTACGCGTGCCTCAGACGAACGGACCTGGATAGAATGAGGTAACTGATGTTTATTGGTATCTGACATCTGGATGGGCCTCAGTTCTGGTTTCAACAGCCAGCTAGTTATATGTGGGCTTCGGTGTAATGATCACACCAAACCTTTGTGGGGTTCAGTAGGTAACCTGTAGGGTTTATGTTACCAAAGTGGTGTAGAGGCGATATTTAACTGATTTCAGTATACAAAAATATTGTTCTAAAGGGGGTATAATTAAAAGCTGTAAAGCTATTTAGTTGTAAAATTAAATATTTAAATTAATAATTAAAAGGTTTATTTTATAAAAGCTATTTATTATAATAATAATAATATTTTTATATATTTTAACTTTTTTTTATTATTAATAAAATTAATATTAATTCTATTAATTATAATAGGTTTTTATTTTTAACCTTATATAAATATTAATTTTGCTATTAAGTGTTTATAGGGTTGTATTATAATATTTAATTTTATTTGCTAGGGTTATTAAAACAGGGCTTTCAAGTGCTATTATATTAGTTTATAATATTATTATTTTTTTACTTTTTTTATTTTTAAAGGTGTTTTATAAATTATTTTTATTATTTAATTAATTATTTATATTTTTTTAATTTATTATATTTTATAAAAACCTATTTTATTATTAAATATAAAACTGCCTTTTTAGCTATTATTATTTTAAAAAGTAATATTATTTTAATTTTTTACTTTTATTATAAAAAATATAGCTTAAATAAAAATTATAAGGTTATTAATTTAAAGTTTTATTTTTAATTAACTAAATAAAATTATTTAAAAACATTATTTATTAAAAGAAAAATTAAAAGTTATAAAAAAAGATTTAATAATTAAATATAAAAATAAATATAATATAATAAAATAATATATATAGTTTGTTAAGGTAACGTGGTTTACCAGTGAGTGGGTCATATCAGTAAATGGGTCAGTTTT
>LJJS01001820.1:37365-113739 GCA_001447215.1 Diaporthe aspalathi
ATAATAATTATATAATTATATATTTTAACTTTTTAATAAACTATATTGCTTATGCTTATAGTTGTTATAGCTGACTAGATGGACTATAAATATAGTTTTTATAGTTGTAACTGCTGGTGGGTCCCTGACCTTAACCCTGTTCTTGGCATAGTGCGCTGACTTTGCTATTAAGTCCCTGCGGGGTTGCGTTGTGGTATTTGATCTTGCTTGCCGGGGCTATCGGAACGGGGTCCTGGGTTGCCGTCGTGTTGGCTTATAACAATATTAATATTATTTTTAAATATTATTTTTAAATATTATTTTTAAATATTATTTTTAAATATTATTTTTAAATATTATTTTTAAATATTATTTTTAAATATTATTTTTAAATATTATTTTTAAATATTATTTTTAAATATTATTTTTAAATATTATTTTTAAATATTATTTTTAAATTAAAAATTTAATTATAAAAAAATTATATATATTAAATATTATTATTTTTAAAAGCTATTATTTAAACAAGGCCTGAGTGTTTAAAAATTTTAGTATTTATGCAAGCTTAATTCAACTAACAAGTTATAGCTCCTTTATATTTAATTAAACACACCGTGGGCGAAGGTAGGAGACTGTCATTGGAAGCATCTCCACACCTCGACCAGATCACAAATGCTTCCAATCAAAGAGCTTACCGTATGAGCACCCACTTTCAGACCGAGTAAGAGAGGCGGGTATCATCCGGATTGCACTCAATGACCACAACACTGTCATTCTTCGGCCAGAATAAGGTACCATCCTCCATCAAGACTCATCGTTCCAGGCTAACTTCGCCGACCCAGTCCCTTGGAATAAAATAAAGCCTTTGGGCCATTTGAATCTGGTCCCGGGAGTGATATTCTGATGTAGACTCCAGATTGTACGTGCAAACCCAGAGGTCATGATCGAAGAATACCAATCTTGGGCCGGGAAGTATGCCCAAAAGCCTTTTGATGCGCGCACAAACATGTCTTGGAACACTTAAGTAAGCCAAAGGCTGAGGGAAGGAGTCGCTTCCACGTGCCAGCGAAGGCTCCAGCTCCAAGAGCATGACCCCTGGATTTCTTTCCTCGGTGCCGGATCTCAGGTTGACTGAAACAAACATGTGCTTGCCGTCCTGGGCCAAGCTTGTGATGACAGCGGCTGTACTCGCGCCAGGAATGGATATCTCGGGGAACCCAGAATTCCTCAGCGGCAATGTATCGTGATCTTCTTCCGCTTCTCCCGCCATCTTGGGCTCAGTCTGAGACTGGTAGGGTTGAGACCACTCAAGCTCAAAGTCTCGCCATCTGTACGCATCCATATCTTTCTGCCCAAACTTCAGCAGGATATCCGGCTCCGAAGGATGGAATCTCCAAGCACTACCGACGACGCCATCGAGATCCTTGGCGATGACCAGACTACCTGTTGCAACGGAGCACACGAAAATTCTGTTTGTTGCCACGACGACGATATTGGAGCAGTCCTCGCTGAAAAGTATATCGTAGATACTCTGATCATCCAGAATGATATCTGGACTCGGTAGATTCGAGATGTCCAAGCGGCCAGCATCTTGAGCTTGTCTTCGAACAGACCTCACCTCTATGCGCCCTGAGATATCACTGACTGTGACATGCGTCCCGCCTTTGCTCCATCGAATATGTTGTACGTCGAAGAAGCTGTGAAATTTGGCGAGCTGTGTGCTGTTTTCCCGTCCTGTCTGGAACAGGTTCACATCTCCATTCTTGTATGAGACCGCGTACAGTGAACCGTCTGGAGTTGGAGCAAATGCTGTGATTGCCTCAAAGGGTTCGAGTCTTGCTTGCGAGACCTTGGACAATTCGGCCGTCGACCGATCCTCGCTGTTCGAGTCACTGGCGATTTGATCTTCTTGGTCGAAAAACCGGGCCAAGCTGTTCGATTCCCAAGCATTGACGGAGCCACCTCGAAGGTCGTAGAAACGGCGACTGTCAGTACTAAACATCAAATCCGTGACAATGTCGTCAGACAATAATTCGTAGATGACAGTGAAGTATGCAAAGTTCCAGATCCTAACAGCGCCATTACTGCTGCTGGTGGCGAAAAGCTTGCCGTCCGGACTGGCTGCTATTTCGTCTGCCCGGGCATTTTGTGCTTCGACGTTCTCATTTGTCATAGGGTGCCATTTGAAAATGCATCCGTCACGGTACACTCCAAGCACATGGTCAGTGATGGGATTCCAAGTGAACCGGTCGACGCCCCACCATGTTTTGGAGCTCGATGGCGTGGTCGACGTTTCTCTCTTCTCATCATGGAAAGATTCCGACCTGAAGCATCGATTTATGCAGCGCCCGTCCAGCAGACTCCAGATGGAAAGTGGTGCGCCTCGGTACGACACACCGACGAGAGTATGATCGCCGTTGAATGAGACGCACATGGGAGAATTGATGATTGCTCCTTCGATGCGAGCTGTCTCCTTGAGAAGATGGGGGAGCGGTACATCCCATTGTTTGAAATTCTCCACAGCAACGCTTCTCACGACGTTGTCATCACCTCCAAATAAAAGTTTCCGGTCGCCGTCAGAAAACACGAGTGCCTTTGCTTTGACAAAGCGAGGATTATTTGTACAATCCAAAAGCACTGCCGAAGGAATTGACCATAGCTTGGTAGTCTTGAGTCCATAAGTGGCGAGCATAGTCCCCCTGGAGTTCAGGGCGATAGCTACAACCGCTTCTCCATGCTCAACGATACAGATCAGCGCAAAATTGGTTGCATCCCAGAGATAAGTCGATCCTGGGACCCCGAAAGCGAGGACGGCAAGATACTTGCCTGAACACGATATCTTGTAACATTTCGATTTCCCATTAAGCGTCAGCCTAGCGAGATTATCACTCCAGTCCTCCATTTCGGTTCCTCGAATCCTGAGCGAACTTGTATGCGGCGAATAGCATGTTCGGCGTAGGACACTTTGTCCAGGACACAGCGCGGGTATAATGTCGTAAACCATTCCAGGACGCGACATCATATGGGATCCAAATTTCCCAACAACCTTAATAAGATCAGCCGACCAGTCTTCAAGCAATTGAATATCTGTCAAGCGGTGCTGCATCGGATTTCTAGTAGCGTTGAGTCGTTTGGAATTCCGAGCAAAGGACATCAAAGCTCTCGAGGTTTTGACAAGGACCTCCAATTTTCTGGATGCTGCCAAGACGTGGATCCAAGTCAATGTTGCTTCGCCGCTGAAGAAGTCGGTGAGTAGGCTCAGAAAGTCGTCCGAGGTCTGGTTGGCATGGCCAAGTTGATATGCCCAGTTGGCGGCACTGTAATATATGAAAGGTTCGCTGTCCTGTAGGAGATCGTGACTTTTAACCAGCCTCCAGCGTAGGTTAGGATCAATCAAAACTTTGATGGTCGTCTGGAAGAGAATGCCATGCGTTTTGCGTGGTTCAACGTGGAAGCCACCACCGTGATTGTGGGTGAGATATTCCCGGGCCGTGTGGTGCAGCATGTCGACTTGACCGCTGTCCAGAACCTGCAGAAACTGACCACAAGTCTCTTTGATCGTCCACCTGAGGTCCACAAAATGAGAGAACTGGGGCTCAAGAGCTTGTGCCATCTCTTTCAAGTCCAGCGGTCTCTGAGCACAGACAGCCCACTGAAATAAAGCCAGAATGAGAGGTTTGTTAGCCCTTCGAGCCGAGCTGATGAGACTGTTCTCCATCCGTCTGTACAAATCATTCATGTCATCTGGGACTTCTCTGAGCAGAGTTTCAATTCCCTCCTCCGTGTGACAATGCAAAATCTCGTCCAAGACCAGTTTTGCCCATAGAAAGTTACCTTCGCAACGAGCCAGTAATTTCTCTAAAAGTAGGTCTTTGAACTCAACGGCACCCCTCATGTGTCGGAGCTCTTGTGCGAGGAAGCGGCGTATATCTTCCTGGGCGTGATCTTTGCTAGGACTCTCGATCTGCTCCACGAGAAGTCCAGCAGACAACCTGTCAAACCCAGCTGAGATAACGTCGGTATGACGACTCAGCACGAGGATTTTGAAACAAGTATTGGCATCAGAGATACTTCTCAAGCAATCCAAGAATACCCGCGGGACTTCGCACTCGTCTAGAGCATCAATGACCCAGTACACTGCTTTGGACGAAGCCTTCAGTAAGGCCTGTTCAAAGATTGTTCGCCATACCAACAAGGGGTCTGAGCTCGATTCAACGCCGATATTCTCGGGCGAAATACGGCCGAGCTCTTTTCTGAAAGCTGTGTCGGTTTTGCAAAGTTGGTACGCAAGTACTCTGAAGCACGTCGCAACGGACCTTCTTGTTTGGTCCGAATACTTGAAAAAGAAGAACTGGCACGATACCCCCGATTTTCTCAGATGATTCAGGAGGAACGCAGCAATAGTTGTTTTACCACTGCCTGGGGGTGCGATGTACCAGACGAGCCGTGACCTTGCCGACGGTTCCAGCCAGTGTATGATGCATGAGTTCTTCAATATCCACGTGCATGTATCTGGCACCCACTTTCCCCACACTGCGCGGTAATCATCTTCAACTGTCGGACAAGCCCGACAGAGACATTGCAGGACCGTGCTCTCGTTGTCAGCGGTGTTGACGCCCTCAGATTGACTCGGGGTATCTTGGGAAGAGAGCGAAGAGGCTAGAAAGATCAACGCGTTCCTGACGCTCAAGTAGTTCGAGTCGGTGGGGCTTGAGTATTTGCAGACATCATGATGGTCCGCTTGGAGAGGACGGGAAATCTCTGCCGGGTAGCCAAGTATAGACGTGTCTTTCTCAAGTACCATCACACTCTTTGGTCCAATGGATGTAGCAAACGTTTCGTAAAATGACCAGATGGAAAGCCGCGGTGCATAGTGCCGAAATTGTTCGTTCAGCTCTTCAATTGCTGGCGAACCTTTGGTGAGGTCTGATACGAAGCCCTTTGGGGATTGGAATGATACCGAAAGTATCCTGTTAAGTATTTCGGCGAGATTGCTCCCACGGTGAGGTGTAGAGAGGAAGATGATGCCCGAGATGGACGAGAGCGTTTCTGAGTAGACCTCATCGTGCAAACCCAAGAGGCATGCTTTTTTCACGACAAGGCCCCCCATACTGTGGGCGACAAAGACAATTGGTTTCGATCCGATATTCAAATCTTCGCCCGTGGAAGTACGGGCAAACCGCATCTCGAACAACAACTCTTTAGCAAAATCCGTTATGTTCGAAATACTCCGTGTTGCACCGCGCCAGTTTGCATCATAGCCAAAGGTTGATATCCGCGCTGTTTCAAGCCCCGGCTCTAAAGGGAGCCACAATTCAGGCCAGAAGAAATCTGGGTCGTGGTTCTTCGACCAGGTTCGATGACTATGTCCGCCGAGCCCATGGACAAAAATTATGTCGAGAGTGATCTTGTCCGGCTGGCGAAGCACATGGAGTCCAAGAGCCGAGATCTCACTGCGAGTAGGACTCGGTCTGCGAGTATCACTAGACGTCAAGATCGAGGACGGTGTTAGGCGTTTTGAAATTGATAACCGGCTCGGTGTACTCTTTGTCTCATCAAGAGTTCGGACGTCGGAGACCTCAGCTGGTACAACACCAAGCGAGGGGATGGCTCGGCCAGCAACCTGCGTTCCTGGAAGCTCGGCATCATTTCCGCGGCGTGATTTCTTGGAACGGAAGCGCTTGAACTGTAAATATGTGAGTGACGAACCTCAATATTTTATACTCGGAAACACTCCATGACCAGTTCCTCAGCATAGCTCCATACAACTAGAACGAGCAGGTCTGGAGCATGTCTCGTGACTAGCGGAGAGAATTTTCACAGGCTCACTCACCATGCTGAAGCTGATTGAAACTCACATTCCGACTCAGGTGTACGGGATCGCCAGTGGCACAAAGTGACGCGTTTGGCCAGTATGTCTGTTCTGAATTCAACGATTGGGACGACAGATGGCAGCGGCTTTCGAACGCGGGCGGTACCCTGAGACAGGCTGTCTATTGCGCCGGAGTCTGACTGACGTACGCCAGTTTGACGATTTGCAATTCGGAGTGGAAAGCACTGCGGTACTTTCTAACCCCTCCTTTCGAAAGATTAACCCCTGCTACCGGATCTTTCCGCAAATTGTTGGTACCCTGGTAATGGGATACCCTGGTAATGGGACGTAGACTCGCGGGCGTGATTGGCAGTTATGTGCTGTGCCTCACGCATACATGAGCTCCGCAAGCAGCATCCCACAATCATTGGTCAACTTTCAACGGGGCCTCCAATAATAGCCCCTGTGCCGCCTGGCCTGCTCCAGCTGGCCCGAACCAAGTTGGCAACCTGACTGCCAGACGATGGATGCAACATTTTATTAAATCTGCTGCGTCCTTTCATCATCCGCTTCTTCGTTCTGTCCTCTCTCATCTGTCCTATCTATTCTTTCAATCCTGGTTGTGATTCAGTCAGCCCTGCTCACCCCTTGACAGCTTACCATGGCCATACCTCTGCAGACACTCATCGACCGCTCTTCAGGCACAGATTTCCTCCACGACGGAGACTTTTACGTTGATAAAAATGTTCTAGCTAAGTTTCCTGAGGGAACCACCGTCACCATGGCCCACCGTTACGCCACTTCGGCCTGGACAGTCACAGCACGCTTGCACCTGAGACTTCCAGATGGGCAGGAAGACGTATTCTTGTTGAAATCTGCGCCGTTGGCTTTGGGAGGTCAAATGATGCAAGGCGAATTCCACGCGATGTCCGAATTCCACAAATTCGCACCCGAATTTGTGCCAAAACCACATTGCTGGGGGAAGTACGCGTCTGAAGACTTTGAGGCTTATTTTCTCCTCCTCGAGTACCTGGAAATGGAAACGAACTCCATGCCAGATCCTAACGAGTTGTGCTCAAAACTGGCCCGCGTCCATCGCGAAAGCAAGTCACCTACCGGCCAATTCGGCTTTGAAGTCATCACTTGCCAGAATGTGTACCCACAAGAAGTGGGTTGGGAGGGCAACTGGACGACTTTCTACACACGCCTTTTGAAGCATGTGATGGACCTTGATCTCAACATCAACGGGCACTGGGGTGATCTCGAAAAATTGGAGAAGCGCATTCTTACTTCGGTCATCCCTCGCTTGCTGGATGCGCTGACAGAGAACGGCAGAACAGTCAAACCCAGCCTCATACATGCGAACTTGTGGGAAGGCAATACAGGTGTATCACTAGAAAACGGCAACTTGTACATATATGACTCCCCGGGGTTTTATGCACACAACGAGCTGGATGTAGCTGATTGGCGTGGCTACTACAACAAAATTAGCCGGGACATCTACATCAAAACCTATCTTAAATTCTTCCCTGCTAGCGAGCCAAAAGACGAATGGGACGATAGAAACCGCCTCTACGCCTGCTACTACTATGTGTGGTACTCGGTACACCACAAAGCCTCTGGAAAGGCTGTCCGCCAGATGCAAGTACCAAGATACGCACAGAGTCATGCTTCAGTTTCGCTTACGGTTTACTTCAGGGCTTATAATGACATGTGCTACCTCGTTGAGAAGTTTGCTCCATTTGCTCAAGGGCAAGCACCGCAAAGATTGAACCAGTCGGAAATGACAACATTGTCAGGGGATCGTGATCACACCTTGTAGCCGGCAGAAATCGACTTCAAATATGTGGATTGAGGAGGTAGACTAGCCGCCATCAGATAAAAAGAGCGCAAGTGAAAAGAAATCGGATTTCCATGTTGACGGCAGTTTCTAAGTTGGAACAGAACATTGAAGCCAAGGGTGACAACATGGTATGGGAGAAGTTGTGTAATTGCATACGAACTGCCTAGGTCAAGATCCCAAGACGGCACGATGGCGTGAAGTAGAAAATCCCGGGCATGCACATGTGCTGGATAAGTGAGTTATAGTAAATAATGGGGCAACCGATGGGCCGGCAGCAACCAACACTGAGGCATGGCGGCTACTGCGCCACGCTGGGAAAGGACCCAACTTCCCCGCAAGGCGACTTTCCACAGCCTTGTCTGTGTTGCCTTGAATATCGAGCCTACAACCGACTACCGCATGACCGCATCGGTATTTGTTTTGGATTTCTGACAACACCTCTTTCACTGATTTCCTTCTCATTCACCCAGCATCGACTGAGCAAAAATAACCGGCAAGCCTGACGACTCAAAAACGACGACTACTGGAGCTTAGGGGAAAGGGGAACTCCGTTGTGAGGAGAATGGCGCAGAGACTGACCAAAAGGAGCCTTTCACACATTTCACCCTCTCACAGCTCCGAAGGCTTCAGCTCCTGGTCGGGCTGGCAACAACCACGTCGTCCCTTACCGCAACGATCTACTTGCCACTGCTCCCACTGCTCCGCACACACTTCCAGACCTCAGCCCAAGCCGTCAACCTGACCTTGACAATCTATATCGTCTTTCAGGCCATCTCACCTGTCGTCTTTGGCCTGCTTTCCGACACTTACGGCCGACGTCCAATATTCCTTCTTGTCCTCGGAATATATGCCGTGAGCAACATAGGGCTGGCTGTCAATGAGCATAGCTTCGCCGCACTCGCAACCCTGCGAGCCCTGCAGAGTCTCGGCGCAAGTGCGACGTACTCGATCGCGTTCGGCGTGGTGGCGGATGTCTGCTTGCCTTGTGATAGGGGCCGGATGTTGGGCCCGATCGGTATGGCCCTCAACTTGGGCACCTGTGTCGGCCCTATTATCGGAGGCTGTGTGGCATACTTCAGCGGAAGTTACAACTGGGCCTTCTGGACGCTGGTAGTCGCGGGCGTCATCCTCTTTTTATCCGTTGGGCTGTTCCTGCCTGAGACCGCGAGGTCGCTTGTTGGGAGCGGCTCAGATCGGTCGTTTTAAGTGGTGGCAGAAAAGCTGGTTAGCTCTTGCGCAATTGTCCTCGTCTCGAGACAATGGCCTTGACCAAAACCAGCATCGGGTTGAAGATACAAAACAAGAGAAGGCGCTCACACAGGGCACATGCGTTAAAAGGTTTCTACAAAAGTACGGACTCATTAACTTTTACAACTGCTTCCGCATCATATTCCATAAAGACACGTTCCTGGTTCTCTGGGTACATGGCTCGTTCTACACTGTCGACTACAGCTTTGTTGCAGCAGTGCCAGACATATTTAAGTCCATCTACGGCTGGAACGAGTTGCAGACCGGACTTGCATATTTACCCCGAGGGACTGGTATCATCCTCGGCAGCTATTTCACTGGCAAGCTACTGGACCACAACTATAGGGCAGTGGCTCGGCAAATCGGCAGAGACGAGGAAAAGAAGGCGTCAGGTGGCGATCTGCTCGATTTTCCGATCGAGAGGTCAAGGACCAGAGGCAGCTTTGCCGGGCTCCTGGTCTCCACGGCGACCATGACGGGTTATGGTTGGGCACTGCATCAACATGCACACCCGGCAGTGGTTCTTGTTCTGCAATTTATGCAAGGCTTCTGGGGCACGTATTTTTACACGACATACAGTGCGATGCTTGTTGACTCCTTCCCGCAAAGCCCGAGCACCGCCGCTGCAACAACGAGTGTAACGAGATGCGCGATGGCGGCGACCGGTGTAGCAATACTGCAGCCATTGATGGACGCCGCTGGGAGAGGATGGTATTTCACAGCGTTGGGGCTGTGGAGTGGAATATTTTGTGCAGCAGCCATCTTTTTGTTGCGATGCAAAGGTATGGGATGGAGGAGAGAGAGGCTCGGTGTTACTCAGAGCTAGAAACCCCTTCTCAGTACTTGTTCCTACGGGTATAACACGTTGCACTCTCTGGTTCTGATATCCGGTCAATTTATTGTTCACGGCTGCAGCCTCTACAGGCATTGATGCCTGTGAGTTTGAGACAGGGGGCAGTGGGATTGCCCGTTTTGCTCTAGGCACACTGGGCCCCCGGAATTCGGATGCAGCACCACTGGCACACATTGAACTAGATGATGTTGCAAGAACTAACGCACCCGGCTGATCGGTCAACATCCGGCCGTCAGGAGAAGGGGTAGTTTCGAAGAGATTGGCTATTAGTGGGAAAGGACTTGTGAGATGTACGCTTACGTCTAATATGCAAGTACTGTCGCGTTTGTTTGAACCATGATCACAGAGCGTGGGCCGGCAAACCTAAAGTTGCGCCATGTCGTAGTCGCGTGACAAAATATGGTCCTGGCCCCACAGGTTCGTCAGTGAAGCAACTGTCACTCCAAGGCGACAGCTACGGCAGGGCGGCACCGCAAAACAAGATTTCTCCAGCATTTCTTCGCAAACGATAAACATGACTAGCGTTTGCTACCAACACTTGCAAAACGTCAACTTAGAATACAAGAGCTGTTCCGCTCGTCCGTCGATGCACCGAAGTCGGCAGGCAGGACACGCCGTTTGGGTGACGAATATGAGACCCACACACGCCTGTCACTTGTCAGTTTGCTGCACGAGAACAGTGAGCTGAAGAAACGGGCGAAGTGCCGCTTCCGTGGGCACTGGACACGTTGCGAATGTTGGCAGCGGCGCAGCACAAGAAAACCTCTCTGAGGCTGTCCGCTCCTAGTTCTTGTAGTATTGACTGGTCTGTCATGCCGGGCCGCTGTCACTATAATTAACTCGGGACAGGAAGACGGAACCTTCCAGAGATTCACATGCCACTGACCCTGAGGACCCACATCCCTCGTGGCTGCTCCGACCCCTCGGAATCACTGTGGCTCCTCATTTCTCCGAATCCAACGAGGCGTTTCCGGGCCGCCCAGGCTTGTCATCCA
Organism: Diaporthe aspalathi; assembly: GCA_001447215.1. Taxonomy (NCBI): domain Eukaryota; kingdom Fungi; phylum Ascomycota; class Sordariomycetes; order Diaporthales; family Diaporthaceae; genus Diaporthe; species Diaporthe aspalathi. The sequence continues at coordinate 48,096 of LJJS01001820.1, forward strand.
TCCTCTTCGCTCTTACAACAAAACCACAAGTGACTCCCTGCACACAACTCAGGATAGACACACCACACTGCCTGGCAGTCTCAATAAATAATCCAACAAGGTTCGTTCGTATTCCTGCCGACCGGACAGTTTGCTCAAGCTGACACGGACCGCAGACCGGAAGTAATCACCTGCGACAAAGAAAACCCCTCGACAACTCTCGAAGCCGTTTCCACCCTCCAAACCCTGCCAGCCACCAACGCGTGCCGTCAACATGGCTATCATCACAAGAGCCGTCTCGATAACGAACTTCGTCGTCGCCAGCAGCGCGCTGTGCTTCCAGGTCTTCGTGCTTTACCCATGGCACAAAGAACTCGACGAGAACTTCGAGAAGCTCAAGAGGGAGCACCTCCGCGTCCTGGACAACATCAAGACCATGACAGAAACAGATGCCGCGAGGGAGAGGGCCATCGGCGCGTCCGTCACGAGGCAGAAGACCCTGCGCGAATACCTTGGGATATAAGAGAAGAGAAGGGGTGCTAGTTTTGCGTTAATTTTTGGGGAGTCGGGAAGGCGTACGCTCCAGCATTTGCAGTTTCCTCCCTTTTGTCGGCATTGCACTTCAGCACTATGTTATGCATTCATAATCGCCATGTGGTTGCCCTTGTTTCCCAGTCTCCGCGGACTGCTGTGCTAGAAGCACTTGCAAAACGTTACAGATGAAGGGTCGCCGGCTTGACGCCCTCGGAGGATCGGGGAATCTCGGGCCGACATCATCACGAAGATACACAATAGAGATGTTATAGACAAGAATCATCGCACTGGATACGACGGCACTGGCATCTCCCGATCGCAATAGTTGTGACTGTGCGGCTACATAAGCTACATTATATCGTTCAGATGGGTACCGGAGAATTCCGACATATTCGTGTTTCACTCCCTCATACTTTGGCGGCGCTTGGGTCGCCGTTTTGATAGCGCTCGGTTATCACGTTGAACGGAGCCGAATACTGGGCTGGCATCGACGGTGAGTTTCCAGGTACCTGGAGTCCCAAGACAAGTTTTCCCATGGGTGTATTTGCGACTTCCACAAACTAAACAAATTCAAGCCGTTTCCCTAGTCTGCGCTGCGTTCGATGATCAACCAATTATTGCATTCACCGCCGCCATTCTTTCACCATTTCGCATCTCTCTTCGACATCCCCTCCACTGCCTCTCTCAATCTGTCACCCAAGGGCCCTTTCCTGGCGTCGTTGACATTCCTCTTCAGCTGATCTTCTTTCGATGCCCCTAAGATCACCGCATCTCCCTCGACGAGCTTCGAATGCCAGACCAGCCATCTGAGACTCACTTCCTGCAGGCTCACACCCTCTTCGTCACACACCCTTTTGAGCGCCCTCACAGCATTGTGCATCTTTTCCCTGTCATACTTGTCTGCATAGGCCTTGTAGGTGCTGGGACCATGAAAACGTGTCCGATGGAGGTCGGACTCGGCGTTGATCGCAAAAGTCACCTTGCCCGTCAGAAACCCGCCGGCTAGGGGGCTGTAGGCATAGTACATGCAGCCGTGCTGACGTAGAAGCGGGATGAGCTCAGCCTCGTCCTCCCGCGCGAGGGCGTTATACTCGCCCTGGTAAACCTTGGGCTTGATGTAACCCTTCTCATCGCATATTGAGAAGTACTCTGATAGCTCAGCAAGGGAGTAGTTGCAGAGACCCAGCTATTGCCAGAATATCAGCCGCAGACCTGGCCATGGGGGGGGGCGGTCGATGTGGGTGATAACATACGCGTTCGAACTTTCCATCCCGATACTGCTTATCAAAGGCCCTCGCCGTCTCTTCGATCGGCGTGTGCTTGTCAGAAAGGTGGGCGTATAACGTCCTCACACTCTTCACTTCCAGAAGTTGGAGAGTCTTTTCCACGCTCGCGGTGATCAGCCCGTCGGTCAGCATAGGCCCACGTGCCCCGAGGACCTTGGAGTCGATGATGAAGCCTCTCTCGGCGGCCTTGCTCTGTCCCAGCAGCGTTTCAGTGTTCCAGGGGTTTCCAGGAGGGTAAGAAGCTGCCGAGTCCAACTCGTTGAGCCCCAGGGTCTCAAGGATATCGAGTAGCGAAGAGACCTTCTCTGCTGTGTCCCACCTGTAAGTGAAACCTGTCTTTGTCCCGCCTATCCCGCCTGCACCGAAGACAAGTTTAACGGGCATATTTTTGGATATAGAGCTGATCTATATAGCGCGTCTGTAGTCTCACTCTGACCCACGATGATGCAGTGTCGTTGAAGCAAGCGGAGATGTACTAGACTTATCCGCACAGGGTCTAGATCAAGGATTCCGGCGCTAGATGCCAAAATCAGCTACGGGCCGCAGGGCCAGGCTGACGGGTCATTACCCATAAAATAACATTTCGTTTCCGAATTTAAGATAACTTGCTAAACAGTCCCGTCGCCTCGATCTAAGGAAGACAACACTTCGCTTACATGATACCCTTGGCAACATTGAAAGCACGGCCTAAGGGCCCCAGCAATCCTCGGGATCCAGGGGACCTATTACAACTTCCAGTAGTGCCTCGGGAGTCTGATCTGTCTGGCAAGTGAGCCTTCACCAACGTGGGATAAAGTGAGTGTTAGCATCACTCTTTGAAGAAGTCTAATATGTTCCGGCGATTAAGCCACAACAACAACACTCCACGTCTATGACAATGGCTTTATCTCGTGTCTTGACTCGGACTCAGTCCTCAGTCACGTGCTCATGCAACAACTTTTTCTCCTTCCCTTAGGCAACATTCCTCTCCCTCATCTTCATATCAGCACCTGGTCAGTCAGCTACATACTGGCCGTTATAGTGACGTCGTCCGAAACGAACCATCGGAACTCTACCTAGGTACGCAACTGTGGTAGGAGTGGCCGACTCGCCACGCCAACCTGAATTGCCAGGGGGGGACCCAGGGGCCTGGGTCACCTCCGCAACAATCAGGCCTAGTTCTCAGCTAGACATTGGCCTTTTCAGCCTTGACCCCATGGGGAAGTTCTCGCTGGTCAGCTTGAGCATTGCACGCGCCAAGCTCTTTAGCATGTTGGCATCCCCCGGTTCTCGCTGCGACCACTCCTCGTCGGCCCGACCAACATCGAATCTGGTGTTGCCCCAGGATTGAAATCCGGGGAAGATACAAATCTGGGGTCAGGTCGTCCTCCACACGAAAGCCTCCCCACACGAATTTTAGCTGCTCTGGGCGCGAAGCGCCACCACGGTCGACGGGTAGGCCGAAGTCAGAGCGACATTTTCCCGCTCGCCTCCGTCAATACGTCGCGTGGTGGTGAGGTGCCTCGTTCCAATTCAATATAAATACGCAGGCGTTTTCCTTGAATGGAACATCACCAGCCTCATCATCATTGTCATCGCATCTTCATCTTTCAATTTGAACCTGTACAGGGTCTGGACAGGGCAACATTCTTGGATGCTTCAAGTCTTGAGGCACCCGAAGCACAAATCAAAATGGCCGCCAACGTCGTCTCTGCCAAGCCCGTCGCGGCTGTGGTTGACACGGAGAAGGCGGGCACTGTCGACGGAAACTTGAACATGGACTCAATTACAAGGGAGGCAGCCGCAGCCACTGATGCCGAGCACCAGTTGGGTCTCTGGAAGTCCCTCAAGACCTACCCCAATGCCATCGCCTGGTCGATCGGGCTGTCGACATGCCTCATCATGGAAGGCTTCGACATGGCGCTACTGAACCAGCTCTACGCCTTTCCGCCGTTCATGAAACGGTTCGGTCAGCCCGTAGGAGACGGGAGCTACGAGCTTACTGCCTCGTGGCAGGCTGGCCTGTCTAATGCCATCTACGTCGGCGAGATCGCCGGCTTGTTCATCAGCGGTATCATCTCTGAGAGGTATGGCTATCGGAAGACACTCATGGGCGCCATGACTCTTGTGGCTGCATTCATCTTCATCATCTTCTTCTCGAATTCCCTCTTGCAGCTCCTCATCGGCGAATTCCTGATCGGCATCCCATGGGGAGTCTTCCAGACCCTTACAACAACTTATGCGGCTGACGTCTGCCCTCTCCACCTTCGAGCATACCTTACAACTTACAACAACTTGTGTTGGGTGATTGGTCAACTCTTAGCAGCTGGTGTTATGGTGGGCATGTTGGAGCACATGGATACGCTGGGAATATGGTCGTACAAGATCCCATTCGCACTGCAGTGGGTTTGGCCACTTCCTCTGGTCCTTCTCATCTTTCTCGCCCCCGAATCTCCTTACTGGCTGGTTCGAAAGGGTAGATACGACCAAGCAAGACGCTCCCTCCTTCGCCTCACCTCTCGGGACACAACGGACACGAAGTTCAACGTCGACAATAACATCTCCATGATGATCCACACCAATGAGATGGAGAAGTCAGCCACAGAGGGAACTTCTTACAGAGATCTCTTCAGAGGCCCCGTCAACCAACGCCGCACTGAGATTGTCAGTATGACATGGGCCATCCAGACTCTCTGTGGATCTACCTTTATCGGCTTCTCGACATATTTCTATACGAACGCTGGGATTCCCGACAGCCAAGCTTTCAACATGACCCTCGTTGGGTATGGTATCGGGGCGTTCGGAACCATCAGCTCCTGGTTCCTGATGCGCTGGTTTGGGAGACGGGCTATGTATTTATACGGCCAGGTCTGCATGTCTTTGTTTCTGCTTGGCATCGGTCTAGCTGGAATCATGGGAACTGGAAACTCTGCCGCGAGCTCAGCCATCGTTGCGCTGCTGCTTCTCTACACCTTGACCTACAACGTCACCGTCGGGCCTGTATGTTACTCGCTCGTCTCCGAGTTGAGTTCCACGCGCTTGCGAAACAAAACGGTGGTTCTCGCCAGGAATCTTTATAATATTATGGGCATAATCACCAACGTTATCAGCCCGTTGATGATGAACCCTACAGCATGGAATTGGGGTGCGAAGACGGGCTTTTTCTGGGCTTCCACTTGCGCCCTTTGCGCCGTGTGGACGTTCTTCCGACTACCAGAGCCGAAGGACAGGACCTATGGAGAGTTGGAAGTCTTGTTTGAGCAACGCGTGTCCGCAAGGAAATTCCACAAAACCGTGGTTGATCGCTTCGTAGCACCTAGCGATGGCTCGATGCTGGGGGCCGAGAAGGAAGACGGCGCGGTCGAAATTGTTGAGACGGTCTCACGTCAGTCTTCGTAAGGCCACATCGAGATGAGTCGCAGAGAAGGCCAACCTCCACGTGTATTTCAGTTGCAGCAAACATTGAACATATTTTGATGAATCAATTCCAACGACTCCTTTCAAACTCTGTCTTCAACCCTACATCTATCACGAGACATGAGAGTAGAATTACTTACCTACTAAGGCAAATATGGATGAAATTGGATACGCGCACCCACAGGAACGAGGGATGCAACGAGATATTGCCCAACATCTATGCCCCCTCCCAGAACACCCACTCCCATAACACCCACTAACTACCTTACTACACCTACACCCATAACACCCAATGCGACAATGTGAACACTCACAACACCCACAAACAATATCCCAGCAAATTAGTCTTAAAAATATGCTTGTGCGAGGTTTAGGTGGCAGTTTCGAACTCGCTGTGACACGAGCGATGCATCGGTGCAGCTCTGTCTCACAGTGGCGAACATTCGATCCCAGATATTGATTCCTTGCGATCCCCAGCACCCACACACATTGCTTAGCCCTTCATTGGAGCAATGGTAGCGACGCAGTGCACCCAAGCCCGTGGCGTCGTGCTAATGTAGTGTGGCCGACAAATCGATCACAATAACTCCGAAGCTAGTCCGAAACGCGCCAATTTGTCAAGGGCTTCTTGGCCGCATCAATCCAGGCTCCATTTTGACATGCCTCACAAAGACCGAGAAACTCACCAACTTTGGAAGACCAAGCCTGAGAGCTTAAGCCCGATGTGTCTCACAGGCTCTGCGCTAGAATCCTATCCTCTCCCAGTGAATCCTAATGGTCGACCGGGCGCCAAAGGTACAGGCCTGCGACGGCTGTCGAACGCGGAAAGTTAGGTGCAACGGTCAACAGCCATGCCCGCAATGCGAGCACTTCAACCTTCACTGCACGTTCTCGCCGAAGAAAGAGCGCACCTACGGGCGGCGTGGTCGCTTGGTGGCTCAGTTGAGAAACGGCAGTACTGATAACCAAAAGAAACCCGGTTCAGCATCCTCATTTCGTGCTCTACATCCTCGCGGCTCAGACGATGGTCGAGAAGAAACATTGCAGGTCAACCCTGTTTCAGCTCCTCCTCCATGTCAACATACAAGACATAGCGAAGATTACTCTTCGGCGGGATCATCTCCAGCAATTCAAAGTCAGCCCTCTTCGAGGTTCACCGACGATTTTCAGTCATCTCTTACATCGCACGCGACCAGCTATACAGCCGATTACTTCTTGTCTCTTATTCCAGACTTTGAAGACTACACTTACCCAGTTAATCCCATCATCACATCAGAGCAAGTTTGCAGCTGTATTGCGTTGATGTCCACCGACGCTACGTGTGCAGCCCTTGTCTACAGCTTTGCAGCTGTGACCATCAACCTGACCATGACCCAGCAACAACACGTCCATAAGTTGAGTCTCGACTACATCAACAGCAACGAGCTCGGGATGTCAGTCACGACTTCTGAGCGTGTTCATGATCTCATGAATCACTCTCTCCGCGCCAAAGGACGATCGACGCCGACCGATGCCTTGTCGGACAATTTACACTCAGATGAGTTGGTCGAGACCCGGGTCGCAACCTGTATCTTCCTCGAGATATGTTGGATGGCGTTTAAGAAACCCGCGCAAGCTTTCCTGGTCCTCCGGGAAGCCATTGCGTTGATACAGTTGCTCCACGTAGACAGAGGGCCGGGGACGTCCACAGGACCCGAATATGCTCGACGTCAGAGGATTTACTGGGAAGCATACATACACGAGCGATTTTTAACCATAACAAATTGCTTCCCGTCGATCATGCCTCCACTTCGAAACCGGCGGAGCACGGCTGATCATTCCATACCTGCCAATATCGATTCTGGTTTCAGAAGGATAATCAAGCTGTTCCTCATCCTCGATGATGAGCTGCTCGACACCTGGATGGTACAAAACGACAGTGCTGCAGACCCGTTGAGCTTCAACCGGCTCGAGACCGACAGCATCACGGTCGAATGGATTGAAAAGAAACAGCAGCAACTAGACGACGAAGAGGCAGAGGTCGAGGCAGAGCAACAACGCCTACAGGGCACGTCCGAGGCCCTCACAGAGCTGCAGCTGGCTGATCTATTCATCACTCGCGCGTGGATGAGAACGATAGTCTGGCAAATCGCCATGTCAGATTTCCTCCTGTCCAGCAGGCCAGAGGGCTCGGAAAGGCACGAGGCGCTCTCGCTTTTCTTCCCTGCGCATCGCCTCTCCGCGCAGCTGCGGAAGCTCACACAATTCCAAGTGGAGACAAGCATCGGGAAGCATGGGAGCGGCATTCTGCAAAAGATATTTGTCAGTGTCACCCTTGTCTTGCTACAGGCCCCATCATCTTTATTCTTGCCTTGGGATATTCTAGATTTCATCGCCTTGGGATCCGTAGCAGGTGACTAACGTGTACCAGGAGATCGCCAATACAATTGCTGATGTCATGACATTGTTTCCCGTGGCCGCAACAGGCAGTGCGGGCGACTCAGATTCCGGCGATTTCAGGGACGGCAAGGTCGGGAACCAGGAGTTCAATCAGGACCAGGCTCGTCAGTGCATGTCGGACTTGCTGCTATTGGTGAAGGTTCTGCTATCCTTCGAGAGAATTGATAGCACACAGCGAGACATCATTCTCTCAAAAGTTGACACGCTCAAGACCATCTTCCCTTTGGCGCATTCCGAGACTTCACTGCCTGTTTGGTGAGAAGGACAGGTATGACATGATACGCCATTACTCTAGAATTATTCATTACTGGTCTCCCCTTGGAGTCTTTTGCATATAAGTTATCAACATCGATTTCCCCAGCAACGGTTTATCCACTAAATGAAGAACGCTGCCGCCAGTCCCACGAAAGCCACCAGGGATGCTACAGGTGCAGCTTGGGCCTTCCAAGCGCCTGATTCTGAGTCCGAATCTGCGGTCGGGGTTGAGTCCGCTGCTGGTGGAAGATTAGCGTGAGTCCCACATAGTAATTTGAAGACGTGTGAGCTCAATTTCACTCACCATCGCCGGACGACGTAGAAGAGGCAGTCGCTTTGCTGGAGCTCGAGGTTGTCGTAGCCGTTGCCGTAGTGTTTTCCTTCTCACCGAGCTTGATGCTGAGCCAGTCCGCGGCGTCATTCGAGTAGAGGTCGAGATAGTTCCAGTGGTACGTGTAGTTGACCGTCTCCGTCGTGTCATAGGCACAGACTCCATCGCGGGGGTCGCACCACGACCGCAAAATGTCTGACCACTTGTTCAGGCTCTCGATCTCGGTCTGGTTGCGGGGGTACCAGCCCGAGAAGTCCTTGCTGTCCAATGCTTCGTAGAACTGGCCGGCGGTCTTGCGAGTATCACCCCAGAGGAATGCCGCGACAACTATTTGATTCGCCTGTTAGCGATGGTTTTCACGACACACAAAAGCACCAAGCCTTGACTTGTCCCCCTTTGAGCCGCTTTTGCACGCTTGTGTAACTAAGCATGACTGATAGCATGAATCAAGATGCACTTACTCTGATTGCCCGGGCTGCTATCGTGGTCCAGACCCTCAACATATTCCTCTGTGCTGTTCTCGCCCATGTGCTCACCGCCACCCATCGTCTCAAATGTCCCTCCACCTCCTCCAAGCACATCTCCAATGACGTGAGCTCCTTGTGAGTAGCCGGTCAGAACCAGTTTGGAGTCCGGGCAGTCTTTGCCATACGACCTGATCTGCTTCAACCCATTGACGGCGCCCTCGTGACAAGCTTCAGCGTACTTGTTATCCATGGGGTTATCGTACTCGATGTCCTCCCACCCGCAGCTTTCGCGCCCATCGCAAACAGCCTGGACGACCGAAGTTTGCCGTGTCGCTGCGCCGGCCACCTCGTTGTTTCCCCGGGCAAGAAAAATGTGGATGTCATGGCAGTCAGTGCTGGGCTCGGTGTATGGGTCACTATCGTCCCGGGTGACAAGTGTGTTCCTCGCGTGTACTGCGCTTGCCAAGACGAGGGCAGAGACCACGCCGCGCGTGGTTGGTGAATTTGAAGAAGGCATCGTGATATGATAACCAGAAAACTTTCTTTCTCGTTGTTTAGTACGTATCAAAGTTTGGCACGTGGATGCAACGTGCAGTAGAACGTTCGAAGACTGGTGGGGATCTGCAACTTAAATCATCAATGTTAATCCTCTGGGACCTGGAACCGTCGGTCTCTCAGCGGCGCTAGCAGTCTCCTCGCCCAACTCCTCTTGTGGACCCGATGGAGCATGCATGAGCTGCGAGTGTGCCCACGATGCAGGGCGAAGATTAAAACCGGGCCCGGGGAGAGCCAACGTTCGGAATGGGATTTGAAAGGATGGGTTTCACTGAACGGTAGCGTCATCCAAATCTCCCGTTGACAAGATTCTGTGCCTGCCAAGCCGGACCCGGCACTGAAAGGCTGAGTATCATGAGGGTCCTCAGTGGGCCTCGGCCCCTGTGCGGACCCGTCGGCAGACTTCTTGGCTGGACCTTTCAAGGGTTCTTCTCTATGCGCTAAGTAAGTGCACTAGACTGAGACGGAAGGTCACGGTTGCTATCGCTTTGCAGTGAACGGCGCAGTCCAGTAGATATCCCGGGCGTCTAGTACATTCATCTTAAGCAACCTTGGAACTCCAAAGCGTGAAGACGTTCGTACTTATCGGCATTCCGCGACAGAACACCATGTTCACACCAAGCAGAAGCAGCACCAGCTTGCTGTACTTTCGGGACACTAGATGCTATTTCCATACCCTGCGACACGGTTGAGTTTTGGAATACTTCGTGATAACTACAAGGCCTTGCACGGCAAGGAGAATCGATTGCCATCTAAATCCACTCAAGTATCAAGTTCATTCTCACGGCCCTATGGTCTAGCAAAACCGTCTGACCCCGGACTATGGTAATGCATTGCCACTGCGCTCGGGCGTCTCTGCATACCTAGGTAGCAAAGTCCAATACCGACGTGATTCCAAGCGAAACATTGGCTTCAAGAGTAGCAAACAACATACGACCAATAAATAGCATGGTTACGCACCGCCAGCTCTGAATTCGGCTGCCGCAGGGTTTAGAGCAGGTCGCAGGGGAAAATTATTATTCCCTGCGGGGGCCGGTGGAACTGGAGCTTGAGGGGCTGCTGCTCCGCCTTGGGCCTGCTGGCCTTGATTCTGCTGGCCTCCAGCAGGACCCGCTGTTGTAGTCCGGGCCAGCCTGCTAAATGGTCAGATTCTAAATATTCAGGGGAACGTCAAAGTTTTTATTCGGTCAGTTCGTATTGACTTACGGAGGTGGCTCGTTCAGGAGCTCCCTGATTGTAAACTTCTTGTGAGGTTCTATCTCTTGACTCGCCCAGTCTCTCCCTAGGTTCATGAGCAAATCCTCTTCAAGCTCTTCCGCAGTAGGCCTTTGGCTTGGCATATGAGCCATGCAAGCAGCCACACAGAAGCGAACTACAGCAGCGTTGATTAGCACCATAGCTTCCCTTTATCACTAGGCATATCCAGATATTGCTACATATGGCAGAGACAGAAGAAGTACAAATTATGAATGCGTACGGTTGTAATCTATTATCTGGGTGGTCTCGGATGCGTCTTGGAGGAGCAAGCCACTGTACGTCCAAAAGGAGACACCGTTAATATGCATCAGAGAAGCTTGGGGTGGCTCATCGGGATGACTGTTCAGTATCAGTTGCCACATGATCTATTGACCTCATTAGTATATTGCTTTCCATGGTTCCGATGCAGAATGGCTTCGGAGGCTGTAAATTACATGTGCTGCTTGATACAAGTTTGTCCCCCAGTTGTACTTGCCAGCTGTCGGCTCTGACGTCAAATCTGAGTCGTTGTCGATATAATCCCATTCATTGGTGTTTTGTTCCTGTGATTGAACTCAGCTGCTGAACTCGTCATGCCCAGTGGCTTTCGCTTTTCCCTCCCTGCAAAGGATCATAGTCCCGTCGGATAATTCCCTGCAAGACGTTGAGTCTTCTTACTGGTGTGAAAATGTGTCTTTTCCCTGAAGCCCTGCATCTTATGAGAGGCCAGCTGTTTTTCATATTTAGAACTGGTGATCTCAGTTTGCTCAAAGGCGCATCAAACTCACAGCTGGCGTCGCTCTTCTGGGGAGAACGTTTGAGCAATACCCATATCGCCAATCTGCAGCATGGTTAGAATCAAGAGCCAACAATAGGAATCTGACTTTGCCTCCGTACCTTTACAATGGGTGTGACATCATGTAAGTGAGCTTGCGTTTGGGTGCTAGGATCGTCGAACTCGCCAACCATCACTATTACATGTAAGCAACAAGTCAAGGGCTTCAATCGGCTGGAGTGCTAACCGTTTTGTGGTTCTAAATCGAAATGGACCAATCCATCATCAGTACTGACCGGTTGCCCATTGACTCGTGGTATGCTCTCTTCTTGTAATACAATGTCGTGCAGCATAGGGTCGCGTCCGCCGTCCCAATAGCCCGGATAGGCTAAGGCAACACAGCCTCTGAAGACTGCGGCTCGTTAGATACCAGAGAGAGAGGCACACATAAAGATGAAAGTGGCTGAAAGCTCACGACAGTGCCAAATCTTCCATAACTCGTGGCTTCTCCATGTCTTTGGGTGGCTGCCAGCGTTTCGCAGCAACTTGTCGACATCACCGTGTCTCATGAATTCCAAGCCCAACAAATTCAGGTTTTGATTGAAGACGTCTGAAATTGTGTCACGAGGATTCCCCCCAAACAAGTTTAGTACCCCTGGTGGGTTTCGCTCAACGCTCACGGGTTCAGGTAGTCCCCTTAACACCTGCTGTTGAACAATATGTCTTGCTCCTGCCATCCACTGTTGGAGAAGCCTGAGTCAACAATAATTCCTCTTAAGCCGACAACAGCAAACTCACACGAAGATGCTTCCTTTCCCGTTTCAAATCTCTTCCCAGACCAGCCTTGACTACAATCTGGTGCTTATTCCCATCCCTATCCGGCATCTCCAACAAACATGCCATGCCGAATCCGCCTTTCCCTAGAATCTTGAGTAGCCTGAAACCTAAAGGACGCATGTAGGCCATGACATTATATTTGCCCCTACGTAATTCATTCTTGTATTGTTGCAGGTTGTCCGGGTCGGCTTGAGTCGATCGTCTATATGGTCTCCTCTGTTCGCTTGGGTTAAGTGGCGGTGCGTCAGGAGTGTAGGGATTGTACCCCGGCGGCCTAGTTTTTGGGACTCGGATGTTCCTGTAGTGTGTTCGACGCCTGCCTGCATAGTCCTGTTCTCTCCACCAGTCGTACTGGCCGAGCCAGTAATGGTTGAATCGGTCTCTTAATAACTGTATATTCTCTGTGGGAGCCCTTCCCGAGATTTTTCGCACCGCAGGATTTGGGGCTGCCGGAGGGTTTGGGACCACCGCTGGTACGGAAGCCATTTATGAGGCGTTAGTGGTGTTCTTGTCGGACGTGGTGATATGAGAGTTTTGATTCCAGACAAGTCGACTATATCCAGACACTTATGGAGCATGGTATGTTCAAAAATCGCGTATAATCACGTAGTGTTTTGAATTTCTAGCTGTGCTTTTATGCTCTTTCGTTTGTCCTTGGAATTCGTCCGGGCTCAATTTGGGGTCTATGGGTTCTGGACAAAGGCTCGTCGTGCCTGAGCGGGATCGCGGACTTGTAATCCCTCCAAGACGGCCGTTTCCAGAAAACATACCGCGGCGACTGAACAATGAGCAGTTTACGAAAATTCAATTTACCTACTTCTGTGAAAAAAAAAAAAAAATGAAAAAACGCTGTGTCCTTGAGCGTTTACGACTGTGTGAAGGGACCGATCGCATTTCCAAAAAAAAAAAAATGTAAAAAAGAGAGATTTGTGCCCGGATTAAGAACAAAACCAACTATTTCTGTGAAATCATGATGCAAATGTCGGCTTGAACAAACTTGAATGAGTGGCTACACCGATCAAAGTTGGACTGAGACTATTCCCGTTGATCAAGAGGCACTGTTTCCGCGGCCCATGATGGTGCTACTACTTAGGAAGACCGTCATGTATTTGCTTCTCGGCTATCACCCCTTACTCCCAATCAATCGATAACACTTACTTCCGGCCTGCTCGGATCTCATGAGCCGGGTTAGATCAGCACCTCGAAAGTCGGATTGTCCCTCGACTTTTCGAGCCACTGCCACGCCTTGGAGGCAATGTTGGTAGGGTTCCACGTCTCGTGCTCCTGCGACACCGGCCCGCCAATGTTGATCAGCCCCAGGCGGACCCCCTCCGAGGTATATGTCGCATGAAGGCTCTGCATCAGGTTCCGCTGGGCCGCCTTGACCAGCGAGAGGGCAAAGAGCTCCGTGATGGGGTGGTCGGGCAGCAGCGAGCTCGTCACGATGATCGACGGCCACGCGTCCCTGTCACGCTTGGCCAGGTCCACGAGGTTCCGCATTTCCTTCTGGACCACGGCATACAGGGCACAAACGTTGGTCTGGGAGGAGCCCGAGGTTAGCAGTACGAACCTCCACGTCCTCCATCAGGATTGGACGACTACATGGCGACTAAGGTCTGGATGCGTGTGTTTGTTGAGACTGACCTTGAAGTCGTACTCGATGTCCTTCACGTCGCCAGTGAGGTGCTTAGAGGGTTGCACCCGAGCGGTGTTGTAGAAAAGGCACTCGGGCTTCCCGAATTGGGCTTCAATTTCACTCAGAGCCTTGCTGAGTGCGTCGTAATCGGTGATGTCTAGAGAGTGGCTTTTGACATTTACCCCAGCCCCGACGGCCGCCTCAGTGGCCGTCTGCTCGGCGTCCAGCTGCTCGCTGCGTCGTGCGATCAGGGCAACATTACCGTAGCGCTTCGTCGCAAAGAGGATCGTCACCGCTCGGCCGATACCGGGTCCCGCGCCCACGATGACGAGTGTCTTTAGGTTTGGAGCCATTGCAAGTAAACAAGTGGTAGGATTACAAGGACCCTTGGTAGGTACGAGAATGTACGGAGATGGAGGAGATTTGTAGTAAGGAGAAGGCACACAGAAACTGCTGGGCCCATGGAGGATGACCTGACGACTTGTTTTATACTCGCAGGGTTTGGTGTTGGACCGCCTTTGGTTCTGGACATATGGCTCTGCTGTAATAATTGCGGATGTTGGTTGGAAGGTTCTCGCCGCAACTATTGCAAACCGATATCCCCAAGACCGAAATAGTCATCTCCCAGCCCCTCAGCCCTCGAATCGCAAGCAGACTTGCACCACAATCAGTCATCTCGCACATATTCAGCCAATCAAGGTTAGAGGCGGTGCTGAATGTTCCAAGACGAAATTCTGACGCAGCCTCGCTGTCACAGCCTTGGCGGGATTAAGGCCCGGAGGTGCAGTGGGGATTAAACTTTGCATTATTACTGACAAGAAATTTCCAAGGCATTTCCAACGGAAGAAAAAAAGGAGAGGAGAGGGCAGCGGGCAGAGGGGTGGAGGGGCAAAGCTTCCAAGGTTGTCAGCAGAAGGTTTCTGATAGCACGTGAGGGAACGGATAGACGACTCACTGTGGCTGCCACGACAGCATAAATATCTTCCCCAGAGCACAGCCCTGTGAGAGTACAACCATCAATCATAAGATAACAGCAAGAGTGTCCGTTGTTGGCATCCCGTCAACCAAGCCCAGTATGTCAACTCTCATTGGCAGCTAGGCTGCAAGCACTAATTGCGTCTATTACAGGTGAGGATAGAGATCCGCTGACAAACTCACACCAGAGGCATGAGGGGAGACGTATTGGTGCTTCAATGTTGAAATAGGTTTTGCCTGGAAATCAATTAAACAACCAACCCGGTCAGGCGAGCGTGATACTAAGAAACAGTGGAAGTCGGCAGTAGCTCTGGTCCAGATGCTGTGGATACAGTACGGTAGTACGGACCGGCAGCCGAACCACAACGTGGCCGGACATCAATGAGCTTGTTTCTCCGATTCTGCGAGCCCGTCTTCACCCCGCTCGATGGCTTTGCGCGATCGGCAGCATTGCAATGTGTGATGCTGTACGCCATGCAGCGACCGCCTGGTCCGTCACGATTGGGCCGCCTGGAGCAGGAGCTGGCCCACGATCCACGCAAGTACGTACCCGGGCAACCGGGCAGGTGGCTCGCAGTGATGTTATCCCGAGCATATCATCCGGCGGTTGGCAGCAATCGAGGCCTTGTTTCTATTTCGAACTGTCATACCCAGCCCTCCCACCAATTCTTTGGATGACCTGCAGATCTCGTTTTGTATCGTGAGGCCCAAAGCATATACTCTAAGCGCCGCCACAACCCGAACAACTAAAATGCTCACGCAACACGCAAACTGCCTCACCTACGCCTACGACCATGAGGTCCTCCACATCGAGCCATGGGGACACAATGCTTTTCGCGTCCGCTCGACCAAGTGCGACGCCATGCCCACAGAAGATTGGGCACTTGATGAGGCCGTCCCCGAGCTGAGTCCCGAAATAAAAATCGGCGATGATCAAGCGACCATCACCAACGGGCAGATCCGAGCCACGGTCTCCCGCCGCGGCAAGATCACGATGCACAACGCCGCAACAGGCGAGCTCATATTGGAGGAGTACTCGCGCACGCGGGACGACGTGCAGGACCCCAAGGCGTCGGCGCTGTACGTAGATGCCCGGGAGTTCAAGCCCATCATCGGCGGGGACTACGCGCTGACCCTGCGGCTCGAGTCCGTGTCGCGGAAGGAGAAGCTGTACGGCATGGGCCAATACCAACAGCCGTACCTGGACCTCAAGGGGATGGACCTGGAGCTGGCACACCGCAACAGCCAGGCCAGCGTGCCGTTCCTCCTCAGCAGCTTGGGGTACGGACTACTGTGGAATAATCCTAGCATCGGGAGGGCGGTTCTGGGCACCAACATCATGTCGTTCTCTGCGTCGAGCACAAAGGCGCTGGACTATTGGATCGTGGTGGACGAGACCCCAAGGAAGATCGTCGAGGCCTATTGCGGCGTTACGGGCAAGCCACCCATGATGCCCGAGTACGGCCTCGGTTTCTGGCAGAGCAAGCTGCGGTACCAGACACAGGAGGAGGCGCTGCAGGTGGCAAGGGAGTACAAGCGGCGGAACCTGCCCCTGGACGTCCTCGTGATTGACTTCTTCCACTGGCGCGCACAGGGCGAATGGTCATTCGACAAGAACTACTGGCCCGACCCACAAGCAATGTGCGACGAGCTGCGGTCCCTGGGCGTCGAGCCGATGGTCTCGATCTGGCCGACGGTCGAGCCGGACAGCGAGAACTGGGATGAGATGCTGGAGAGGGGCCTGCTGATCCGCAGCGAGCGCGGGTTCAGGCACGTGATGGACTTCCAGGCCAACACGACGCACTTCGACGCGACCAGCCCCGCCGCGCGCAAGTACGTGTGGGCCAAGGCCGCGGAGAATTACGGGCAGTACGGGATCCGGCTGTTCTGGCTCGACGAGGCGGAGCCTGAGTACCGGCAGTACGACTTCGACAACTGGCGGTACCACCTGGGGCCGTCCCTCGCCGTCGGCAACATCTACCCGCGGAACTACTCGCAGGCGTTCTACGAGGGCGCCACCGCCGCGGACGGGAGCGGGAGCTTCCACGGCCGCGAGCCCAACACGGTCAACCTCGTGCGGTGCGCGTGGGCGGGCTCACAGAAGTTCGGCGCGCTGGTCTGGAGCGGAGACATCGCGAGCAGCTGGGGCAGCCTGCGCAACCAGCTCGCCGCGGGGCTGAACATGGGCATCGCGGGCATCTCGCACTGGACGACTGACATCGGCGGCTTCCATGGCGGTGACCCCAAGGATGAGGGATTTCGGGAGCTGCTTGTGAGGTGGTTCCAGTGGGGCGTCTTCCTCCCAGTGTTTCGCCTCCACGGTGACAGGTATCCGAACAAGCCTCCACTTTCCAACACGGGCGGTGGGAAGTGCCCATCTGGCGCAGACAATGAGGTTTGGTCGTACGGGGAGGAGGTCGGCGCCATCCTCGAGCGGTATCTCAAGCTGAGGGAAACACTGAGGGAATATGTCAGGAGCTTGATGACAGAGGCAAGCAGGACTGGTGCGCCCCTGATCAGAGCCCTGTTCTTGGAGTTCCCCAAGGACGATCAGGCTTGGGAAGTAGAAGACGAGTACATGTTTGGTGGAAAGTACCTCGTGGCTCCCATTCTGTACCCGGGTTTGACCAAAAGGAAGGTTTACTTTCCGATTGGCGCAAAGTGGAAGGAATTAGAGGGAGACAAAGTGTTTGAGGGCGGTGCAATATCTGAGGTGGATGCGCCGCTGGAGCGCTTGCCCGTGTTCGAAAGAATATGAGTGATGTCCCAGATAGAGGTAGGCATGAACGAGGGAGAACTCACAGCCTTCAAGTTAGCCCTACATGGACGAAAACTTCAAGCGCGGTACTTAGACGCCACTATCCACAACAGCATAGTTGGGCAGGTAGGTAGACTAGCAGCAGCACAGGCAATCTGTTGCCACGACCGATGAGATTCAATTGTTGAGCAAACAATCATAGCCTTGGCTTCTCAGAAACCGAGTACCTCGCTTCTACTGCTTCAGATGCCACACGCAGACGAGAGGGCGTGGGGTCCTCAGTGGTGACCCTCTCAGCCATCGACCGCCCCTTCTTGTCAAAAATGACACCCTTGACGGTCTTGCCCGATTTTTTTTATACAAAGACATAATAATAATGCAAAAAAAAAACTCTAAATGACGCGACATCAATTGACCGGCTTCGCCGTCTCAAGTTTGTTGTAAAACCATTTGTTCCGCCCTGTATTCTTGACGTTGTAGTGGGCGAAACATACGGGTTGTTTTTCTCTGATACAGCTATATGGACAGAGAGATCTGTGCCTCGGAGGCGGCTTTGTCGAAACAGACGAGTTTCTCGTGCCAATCGTACCTGTTCTCTGAATTCTCCTCGATCAGGTCGCCTGGGAAGGCCATCTGGCCCTCTGGGAAGCTGGAGTCTATGAAAGTTTGCATCTGGTCTCGGCCTGGCCCTTCTCGCAGGCGCATGTCTTTTGGTCCGAACCACCTGGCGTACGACACGGCGTGGTAGAAGTCGAGTGCGTCTTCTCCAACTGCGATCTTTGGGGGTTTCCGAGGATCAATTTGTGGTTCATCCTCATCCACTTTGAGGGTTTCAGACAAACTGGCCGGCTCATTGACCGGGTCTTGAGGCCGATATGCCTCATCTTGACCATCATCCTGCTCTGGCTCAGGGAAGTGGCAGAGCACAGGTTTGTTGATCTGCCGTGCGCTCACGAATTCTGTCTCATGTTTTGATGGTCTCTTCTTTATAGACTTGCTGCGCCACTTCAGGGCTTTGTCCAAGTATTGCCGCGTGATGTGGTCTGCGTGTATGCCACACTTATTCTTGGCCACATGAATGAATTTGCAGAGCTTCTCAAAGCCCTTGTCGGCGAGCGAGCTGTCATATCGGTGGCTCTTGATGCTCAAGTGCCGTCCCAGGATAGACCAAAGTCCTGTCTCTCGGCTAAGAGACCCTCGCGGACGTGCTTTGTGACTTCACGATCTCCTCGCTGTCTCGAGCCATCTTGCCAAAGTTGTAGCTTTGGGTGTAGATGGTAGTAGCGGAGGGGGCTGGGTTGGTCAGTGTCTGTCAGTACCTAGGTAACGCGCAGCACGGGACCATCCGGTAGGTGACCGTTTTCGGGGAAACTGCATGTGCCCAGTCATGAGAGCAAAGTGTCAGTCGATGGTTCCATGCTTTGAACCGGGTGAGGAAGGACATAAGGGGATGCTGTCGCACTCGATAGCGCAGACGCCAATATTCCATCTAGGTCTGACATAGATTGCCTTTGCAGTTTCTGAAGCGTTCCGTGGCTGGCAAGAACGGTCAGCGAGTTGACTCGCGCACGCAGAATGGAGACAAGCAAGAGCAGATGGACCGTAGGTAGAATGAACGGCGCAGGGGAGACGTCTGTGCGTGTATTCCTGTGTTGTGAGAGAGTCAACAAGAGAGAGGCAACGCACAGGAGCAGATCTCGGGAGGATGGGCACCGGAGGTGAGATGTTTCTGGTCGTACCTAGGTAAGTGTGAGTGAGAGATATAGCTAGAGTGGAGAGAGTGTGCGTGCGTGCGTGCGTGCGTGTGCGAGAAAGCAGTGCGAAAGGGAGGTGAATATGGCCTGATTAAAGTCGTCATAGTATTTGATTGATACTCTATTGGGAGACTTTGAGTTCTTGATGTGAACTATAGCAGCGCCCGAATCACAGCCTCGTAGTTAGTGGCTTCTGATGACCACCCGAAGAGGTTCATCTTCAATGTTCTTACCCCATACAGAATCCCCTCTCGACTTTGATGATCAATGAATCCCACAGAACCCGCAAAACTCCAGGCCGAACGCTTATCTCCAAAATCTGTATGCTGGTAATGAGACCCTGAAAAGCCCTACTGGTGTCCTCAAGCAGAAAAGTGCAAAATGACGGTCTGTTGCTGTTCCCAAAGCCGACTCCAAAATGCATCACGTAGCCCTCCTAGCCGTGGGCTGTCCATTATGCAGACAACCCATCCAGCCCATTATTGTATAAGACCTTCCTTTGGGATTAGTTCTCATTCTGCCGCTGATCCACCTGCTTCCCTCTGACGGGTGGCCCAAGAGACACATAGCCGGGCAAGGGCGGGGTGTCGAAGTCGGCACTCGCGCTCGCTGCAGTCTGTCCCACCGCCGTCGTCGGCAAGCCGAAGTACCCGTGCATGGAATTCGTGGCCGACTCGTCGATGCTGCCGAGGCGCTGCTCGGGCGCCGTCGAGCTGTCACTCCTCCCCCTCCCGGTGCTCCCGCCGTGGCCATCCATGGGGCTGACCACGCTGCTCCCCCTCCAGCGTGCGAGGTTGGCGTGCGTCAGTGGTGGCTTGTTGACCGTGGTGGTCGAAACAGGCGAGACAACGCTGGCGGCCCTCCGCCTCCGGCCCTTGGCCCCGTGGGCCCCGCTGCTCTCCGTCTCCGTGTCCGACCCCGGCAGCTCGGGCACGAAGCCGCCGTCGCTGCTCAGCTCCACCACCGGGGGCCCGATGAGCGGAGACCCGAGGCCGTGCTGGGAACCGAGCTCGTCGCTTCCTGCGGACAGCTCGCTGGCGTTGCTATAGTTGCGGGCGTGGCGGCCGAATAACAGACGATGGTAGCTGAACTGAGACGAGGCCTCGCTAGCCCGCCTCGCGTCGCGGCCCCCGGCCTGGTCGTGTACCTGGGGCGAGAGCGTGAAGTATTCCCTCGAGTTGCTTTCTCCGCCGTCAGAATCGACACTCGGCGTGTCCCACCTGGGCCCAACAGCCGAGTTGCTGTATCCGCTCGGCTGGCTGGGTGCGTCGGACCCGCTCCGTGACCTGCCGTTTCCTGGCTGCGGGTGCTGGCGTTGGCCTCTAGGTGATGCGACACTCGCGGACACCATCAAGGGATCGTAGTCCATTGCATCGATCAGGGATGGGGTCGGCTGGAATCGTGTGACGCTGACCTGGGTCCCTGACTTCTTTTCCCCGGTCTGGCGAGTTCCCGAGCCGGATGTTGTCTCCCGCCGGGACTCGACCGCACGCTTGGTTTTGTTCAACCGTTTCACGAGGAAGTACGCGACAGCTAGGAAAATGACCAGAACGGCTGCAGCGCCGCCGACAATGCCGCCGATGGCGCCCTTGGAGAGGCCGCTGCCGCCGCCGCCTCCCCCGGACGATCCTTCGCCTTCAGTAGCGTCCTGCTTCGGGTAGGTAGACGGAAAGATCTTGGCAACAACATCGGCGGCGGTGTCAGACGAGTCCGGGGTCGGGGTGAACACCGAGGTTGAGGTTATTGTCGTTGCTGAATCATCTTGAGTGGTTGCGACGACGACAACGGTTGTCGATGGCGAGGGATTGTAGCATGCAGCAATACCGCAAGCCATACCACTCCGGCAACATCCACCGCCCAGAGAGGCTGCGCACAGCGTGTAGCCAGTCCCACACGTCTGCGAGTAAGTGGCACCGGCAGGTGGGCTGCATGCCTGGTTGGCACCGCACACAAGGCCTGGACGCAGGTACGAGTGGTTGTTAGTTACCGGGCGTGACGGGGGACTGCAACTTTGTACATGGTTCCCAATGCTGCGAGTGAGGACTGGACGAACCTTGAGGGCAGCAGCCACCGCCAGAGTCTAGGGGACACGCATAATACGAAGCTCGTCCGGCACAGGTCGAAACGGCTGCGGTCGTAGCATAGCATGAGTCTTTGGCGCAGGCATAGTTGTTCGGACAGCAGTTGCCTCCCAGCGAGGATGGACACAGAAAGTAGTTTGTCGAGCACTGATCCTTTGCACGCTTCTGGGGTCGGGAGTCATGGGTTAGGTGATGCTCGGTGATCTTGACCTTGTAGACCTTGTGAACAAGTTCGCGCCTCCCGTCGCCTTGAAACATGGCCGCGGCGTGCCAGGGCAGAACCGCGGACAGCAGCAGCAGCAGCAACGTGCAGGGGGCCCACGGCCGCGCCCCACGAGCTCCCATCCTGCTGGCTGCCGTGCGTGTGCGCGTCTCGGCTGGTTTCCTATCGATCTTCCTCGCCGCTCCGTCGAGCGTTGCCTTCTCCGGGTGGTCCGTGCAAGTGCGGCGGGATCATGAGCCGGCATGCGGCAGCATCAGAACTGGAAGTCTCATGAACAAGCCCGGGCCGGAGCAGTGAGTGAGATTGCGAGGGAGAAAAAAAAGGGAGGTATAGGTGAACAGAGTGAGAATGAGAGGGAACAGGCTTGGGCCAGCCGTAGGGGCAGCAGGGCAAAATGGGAAGGGCGAAAGGGAATCAGGCGTTCCGGAACGGGCTGCAGGGCGAAAGACAGCTAGACTATTCTTTCCACTCCGTGGGGGAGCGTGGGATGCGTGCGAGCAGAACCACACTCATGTGCGCGCGGCTGTTGCTGGTGGCTGAGCTGTCGGTGCGTAGGACTTTGCGCCGCAGACCTGCAGATAACGAAATCCTCTCCCGTCCAGCCGATGCACGATGACCCTCGGCCGCGATCCACTCGTGAGAGGATGTCCTCCAGACGACCGAACACGCACAACCTGAGACGCAACAAGGATATTTATGACAAAGCATGCGATGTCTTGCATGTCAGGAGCTATTTCAGGCAAACTGAGGGGGAAGAGATGTGTGTTGTTATCCCATGGGCGCGGTACCACCCACGCATGTTTCTAATCTGAGCAAATGTGATGGAACGCTCTGAAGGGCTGAACTGGTGGTATATCAGCCTGAGTAAAGAGACCAGAGACAAGACAAGGGTCAGAGGGAGCGGAAAATCCTCATCGGGCGTGACGGCAAAGGGAAAATGCCATGGGTAAGCAGCGGCTGAGAAGATGCTGATGTCCCAGACATGACAAGTGGTAGGAGGAACTGAGGATGGGCCCTGTACTGTGAGCCCGACCATGCTGCCCTGCGCCATCCATTGCAAGCAGAAACGGGTTCCGATCTGGACACCGCAGCGGCGATGGCCGAGATGCCGAGTCTGTTGCCCGGCAAGCCGTGTCTCCTCCCACCAATGTTGTGCATCTTACTTGGTGTCAGGCGACAGAGTGTGGGTGTGTATGCGTATGGTGGGTGGATGCAGCGAAGGATGTTCCAACGCCCAACGAGGGACCAACGCTGCCGTGAGGATCTACCTGGGCAGGTGGTTCTGCCCAATCAGAAATCGAGACCGGGCAAAGTCATCCGCCTTGGCCGCTGTAATTGGCTCCAGGCGTCGCCATCCTGCAGAAGTAAGTGGCTAGCCCTGGGGAGGGCAAGGACCTTTCTGAGCGTCGCTATCAAAAGAGACATTCTGTCAGTCTGACATGCATCATGCATACATTAGGTAGTATCTACCGGGAGACATGTCTCGTGGACCCGTCCTCCTCTGTCTGTGAGACGGATCGAATCGAAGCGAGTGCCAGTTATTGTGGCTTACCGCTAAAGAGCCTCTAGATATTGCCCTGCAGCCGATGGCATAAGGCCACCAATGCCCTTCCAGGGCGTGGGTGGCCTTGTGAACTCATGCCGTGAAGAGAACGGTTTCTTGTGCAACTACATCATTCGTATATGCTCAGAACTCTGCATCGGTAAGAGCAACCGTCCAACCGTCCGTCCCGGCCGCATCGAGATATCTGGACCTCAGTCAACGCAGGCTGCGATGCTTTTGGCATGTGATGTGAAAAAAAGCCCATGTGTCGGATGTGGGCCTGTTCGGCAAGGTTCCGAGGAGCCTCGCCAAAGCTCCATGAAATTCTAAGTTGGGACGGGAAGATGAACCATAGGAAAACAGGAACAGGCTCGGGACCGTGGAAGATTTGTTCACGCGGTAGTGTACCTAGGTAGTGTACGTAGTAGGTACATATGTAGCCTACGGCATCTCTGAGTTGCGGCTCACCGCACCAGAGACCGCTCACTACACTAGCGCTTGAGGCCGTCCAGCCATACGAACGTGAAGGCGATGGTTGTTCTGATTCAGTTACATGCATACCGCCGGTGTGTTTGGGTAGCCAGCCATGGTAGCTCAGCGAGGGGCAGGTCCCTTTTCTCCTGTTGATCTCGCCAAGACTCGTTTCCCGGGTTGAGTTTACGGATTTTGAGACACATGTCCTGACCGCTCGACGGCAGTGATTCGCAGCGTTGGTACCTGTCGAACGAAAACGTGGTCCCGAAGTCGGGTGCGAGATTGTGCTGCAGCGCTCGGTGGACGGAAGTGGATGGTTGTCTCACAGTCCCGGTGGGAGCAGATGGAGAAAGAGTAGATGCATTTTGTTGCACGCGTACAACACCACTGCTTGTGTCGTTGCCCGCTGCCCTCGTATCCCCCCCCTCCTCGTCATTCGGCAGCCATCGATCTCACCCCACATCCATCCCAGCCCAACCCAACCACTGGCCCCAGTGTTCACACGCCAATGTGCACCTGCCGGATGGGGGCCCTCCCCGAGCAACCCGGCTACTTGGCTCGCACCAGCGCCCAAGACCGACATTCCTTTGAACTTCAAAATTAGACAGCCCTGACAGCCCAGAAAACGCAGAAATGTCACGAGGTCCAGCTGCGGGAGTACCAGCACTTAGAAATGCCCAAGCGGCTGCCTCAAGGCGCCTCTACGGCGTGGCTACATCATGCAAGATCCCCGAGATCGTGGACTTGGGCCAGAAATAGCTCTTCCGTAGCGCCGGCGCCGGCGAACTGTCCAGTGCCACCGTCGTATATCCTCATTGCTCAATACTATGTCTGGTTTGGCACATTGGGGATAGCGGCCTGCGAAATTGGGGTTCCTCCTGGATGGATTTCCCCGGACTCATGGTCACTCCCCTTCCCCTCTTGCCCAGGAGACCTTCCCGCCCTCCCCAAGCCTCCACTAAGCCTCCACTCCAACCGCCGGGTGCAACATCGGGATCAAACTCAACGTAAGGCGATCTTGACGACCCACATCTCGCAAAGGATTATGAAAAAGCATGTTTTTCACCAACTCGTGCACCCGGAGCGATCAAAGTGAAGCAAGGGGCAGAGATGGAAAAATACACTGGAAAAAAAGGCAAAAAGGAGTTGTGCGACGGCTATCGGATTTGAACCGATGCCTCCGAAGAGAATAGATCACCGAATAGCCCAAGGTTTTGAGACCATGGGGTTGAGTATTCGAGTCTATCGCCTTAGACCACTCGGCCAAACCGCCTTGTTCGAGACGGTTAAATATGAAACCTATATTTGCTACACACAAAGAGCCTGAAGTTGCGTGTCACTCGGAATGCACCGCAATGGCACTGGCACTTCAGCAGACGGGCTCTAGATTGTCGGGAAAGCCGATAAAGACTCGTGTACATAGTAAGCTAAGTATTAGCATACCCTACACACTTGATCGTGGCAGGTTATTCCAAAGCCGGTCGTCCTCCTGACGTCGTCAGTAGCGGTGGCATCGCAATAAACGTCTCGGCCCGAGTCGAACCTAGTTTTAAGACAGTAACTTTATGCTAATGGTTATCCCAGTAGTGGTCATCCGGAGGGAGATTGTTATGCACGCTGATGCTGGAATGGTGTGGGTGGTCGAGAGATAGACTAACTACACAGTATACTTGCGCAGAGGCTGGAGATCACCACGGGCGAGTAGGCCGGCGATTGTCCCTGGCCGGGGTCAGGCTCAACCCCGCATGGTTCATTCTCTCCACTTCCAAGCCTCCAGGTCCATCAATTAAGTGACGAGGCCGGCTCCAGCTTAACCCAGAATGGGGCAAGATCAGGTCCACCTCCGGCGTTGCTGCGACCTCGTTCGCAGGACCAGGGGCCCTCCCGGACGATGGTGGAAGATGGGGAAAGGACGCATTGAAGGCAACAGGCACAAACTTGGAGGAGCCCCATGAGCCCGCTGGCCCGGTGCTGGCTGCTTGCCCGCAACGGGTGTGGGCGGCCAGGGAAAGCCGTACAAGAGTCCAGACGCCATCGTGACTCGATTCCAAGTATGGGCTTGTGACCGCTCTGGATCTGATCTCGACCTTCTCCTTTCTCCCCTCGTGTCGCCCTCTGCCCTCTGCCCTCCTTGTGTCGGGTCTCATTCTTCCCCGGACTGCCCTCATTCTTTCCCACCAGAACCGCACGACCATCCCCGGCGACGTTGACGACCATATCATCATCGACAGATCCACCAAGCGTACCTTAGGATCGCCACCCTCGCCCCAGAATCCCCAGACCCCAGAGTCCCCGTCCCGTCCCCCCTTCCTTGTCAGCGACCCCAATTTCCAGATCCACGACTCGTCCGTCCCCGCAGTCCGAGAGTTCGATCCAACAGGGCGCGTCAGCGACAATCAGAACTACGCCCCCCGCCATCTCGAGCCGCCGCCCACCAGGCGATTGGTGTTTTCAATATCATGAGCCATAATTAAATTTGTTCAATTGTGCCAAAGCAAATAAAAAAAAGGAGGCAGGGAATATCTAGAAAGTCACAGGACTGGAAGGCGTCGGCAGATTTGGGTACCCGAGACAAGATGACTTCGATGTTGGAGTCCGGCAGGATGTTGCTGTATACGAAAGTCGCTCCTCCGAAAGCGCCGAAGAGACGGTCGAGGGCAGGTATGTTACAGTCCAAGTTTATCCAGTTCGGTCTGGCCAGACACATCGAAAAGACAAGGCGTCTGTGGTACCCCAGTCCGCAATGTTTTTTCGCGCCGCCTTTCGTTCAGACCGAGACCTTTTAGCCCATCACATATCACACCTGCAGTCAACCGCCAACAATTATCCCGATTGCATGATTTGAGCTGACCATGAGGTTGTCCTTTGTTTCTCCAGGTTGTACATTTTGGTAAGTAGTTTTCTTCGCGTCAATAACGCTGTCCCCGCGCCCTCACCGACCACATCGGCTGACCATTCACAGCAAAGAAAAGGTTCGTCCGATCCTCGTGCTTCAGGGGCGAATACAACTCTCCTTCGCCATGTCTGGGGAACTTTCGCGACAAGAAGTTTCGCTGACCCCCTCGTAGAAGAAGAAGTGCGATGAGGTCCGGCCGTCCTGCTCGCGCTGTGCCGAGCGCGGCCTTGATTGTTCATACGAAGCGGTGAGGCCGCGCCAGAGGAGGAAACGGAATTCCAACGCCTCCTCCACAGCCACCAGCCAGCTCGACCGGAGGCTCTCCTTCGCGTCCACCCGGCGCTGGTCAGTCGGAAGCACGGGCAGTGCCCATCACGACTGGTACCACTACCGGACCGACAACAAGGGCGAGGCGGACCACCTCATCAGCCCCCTCGACGGCACCTTCGACTCCATCTCCCTGCCCACCATATCCGACCTGAGCTGCAGCTTCAGCCCCGGCACCATCACCGAGTCGGCCATCGAGTTCGACGAGGACGACCACGCCGAGAGCGCGAGCAGCAGCACGACGGCCATGACGCACGTCTCGAAGCCGCCGGACCTGGCCATGATCGCGCCGTGCCCGGTGGGCTCCCCGCTGCTGGACTTTTACATGCCCGCCTTCTCCGAGTTCTCGGACCGCACGAACCGGCGCGCGCTCGTCGCCCACTTCTGCGAGAGCCTCAGCCACCTCATCGTCTTCCGCGAGGAGAGCGGCAACCCGTTCCGCGAGCTCGTCCTGCCCCTCACCGCCAAGAGCTCCCCGGTCATGAACGCCATCTACGCCCTCTCGAGCGCACACATGGAGTACCGCGGAGTCACGAATCAGGAGCAGTCGATGTATTTCCACGGCCAGGCGATCCAGGGTCTTGCGGCCCTGATCGACCAGAAGGCGAAGACGGCCGAGAACAGGAACGAGCTATTGGCAGCAATCATGCTTTTGGTGTATTATGAAGTGGTATGTGCATCTGGCATGGTTGTGCTTGTCATTTACTGACCTTTTGCGTAGCTTGTCCAAAGGGGACGGTCCAACCTGGTAGATGGACACCTCAAAGGCGCCATGACGATTATGAATTCATACCCGGCAGCAACGGATGCTACTGGGATCTTTTTGGAACGAGTAGGTCATCCCACTCGCCCCGGCGTGCGCTTTTTTTTTTTTTTGCCTCATTTACTCCGCTGACATCCCCGAAAGGCATTCCGATTCTACGATGTAATTGCAGCTCTCTCCTTTGGCACGGCGCCATTATCACAAGCTCCAGGGAAAGGCTGCCTCCACCCCTTCCCCCCCGCCGGTGCGCCAGCCATGTCATCGCTCAGCTCTGTTGACACACTGCTGGGCATGGCGACGTCGCTCTGGCCGATCATCCACCGCCTCTCGAAGCTCTCCTCCGACAAGACGGACCTGGAGAGCGCGTGCCGCGAGGGCCAGCCGTCGCCCATGATCGCGGTCCTCAAGACCGAGTTCGAGACCAACTCGCAGGCGATCGAGCGGGCGCTGGAGTCGTGGCAGCCGTACCTCCCGCCCGGGTTCAACCCGGACGACCCGCCGTCGCCCGAGACGGAGGAGCGGCGGCACGACACGGAGACGGCGGAGCGGTCGCGGCTGCACTCCATCTTCAACAACGCCATGGCGTACCGGCACAGCGCCTTCGTCTACCTGTACCACACCATCTACGGGTACCCGCGGTCGCACGCGTCGGTGCAGGCGCACGCGCACACGGCGCTGTGGCACTGCCTGCAGACGTGCTCGCACGCGGGGCCCATGGGCGCCCTGCTGTGGCCGCTGTTCGTGGCGTCGTGCGAGGCGGTCACGGACAAGGACCGCGGCCTGGCGCGGGACGCGTTCGCGCTCGTCGAGAAGAGGCAGGGCATGATCAACATCAAGTGGGCGTGGGACATCGTCCAGGAGGTGTGGCGCCTCGCCGACGCCATGGAGAGCGAGGGCCAGGGCCAGGGCCAGGGCCAGGGCCAGGGTGAGGGCCAGGGTGAGGGCGAAGGCGCGGGTTGTGGAGGACGGGATGGCGCGCAGGTGGCCGGCCTGGGCGACTTCCCCGTCGCCGGGGCGCTCTCCACGCCGGACCTGTGGAGGAAGGTCAGCAAGCAGATGGGCATCAGTATTGTGTTTGGGTGAGCGGGCCGTGGCGGCGCACGGGTGTATTGATACGACGTGTAATCACATCGGCAGGGGGCGTATTGGGCAGGGGGGGGGGCATTGCACGGTCAAAATCAGAACCCCCTCCTCCTCTCACCCTCGACGCTGGGGAAGGGGGGGGAGGGGTATATTGGGCTTTCCGGGATTGGGAAAATTATTAACATGGGTGGCCTATTATCATGTTCAGTCGGCCTATTGCTAGCCCTGTACAATCGCGTCTGGGTACATTAGCAGCATCCTTTTGTAAATTCTACCGCAAGGCTCTGGGTCTTCCCCTGCTGACGCGGCTTTCTACGGTCTGTTGACAATAATCGGGCAGTATATTTCAGCGTGACCAAGCTATGAAGGAAGTCTGCTTATCAGCATCTTCGCCATTGAGAAGACCTTCAAAAGGCATCCTCAGCACTTCTGAGGTTGGTGACCTGCTCGACCAAGAGCTAGACAGCCTCTAAATTCAACATACACCACCGAATCCTCCACAGGTTCTGCTTGTGCACACTTCGGGGCTGCGAACCCTTGGATCCATTTCATGCCCACCTAACCAGGTTGCAGGTTGAAGTGTTCTCGGACAGCCACCTCCGAAACGTTCAGCCTGGGCGCTTGGCATGGTGACCTGGCTGATACTGTATCTGGGCTGCTATAACAGTGACCGAACTATTGTTGTGACCCAGCGGCTTACTACCTACCTGGACACAAACTAGGTAGTCAGTCAAATCTGGGTCACATTTACATGGTGGCCTTTGATGCGGTGAGTCGTCACGTCGAATTGGGTCGTCGGTGGAACAGCGGTGGGCATCCACGGTCGTTGCGGAGCTTCACAATGGCACGGCGGAAAAGCAAACATTAATCAAGAAAGTTGTTCTGGTTTGAGATTCGATCTTGACGACTCGCTCTCGAAGGGTCATCTACTCCCCTACAGAGACTTCTTCCTTCGCAGCTAGAAAAGCCAGGAGTGGCTGTATCACCGAGAGCCATGAGTATGTCGCAGCAGACGGCGGGGAATCTGCAGAGTCCTACAGCATGGTTCAGAAAATATCGCCGAAACTTGCTGCAGCCCATACATACCTAGTGCTTCACGCAGTAGTAATACCAGTACCTAACTTGTGGGGGGGGACGCGTGGGCGCAAGGTCGAACGAGACCAAGGTGATGGGATGGAAGATTGGTTCGCAGGGCACGATGACTTTTTCGAATGTGACATGAATTGTGGTCTTGCTGTCAGGAGTGGACCTTCATTGTTGCTGATGAGGTGACAGGAGGTTGTGGAGACAAGCAGCTCATCTGATGTACATAGTAGCTCTTCCCAGTTCCTGTCAACCTTGAACGGCAGGGAAGCTTAGGAAAGGCAGGCAGGGCCCACCCGAGAAGCCGTGGGGACGGGAATGGACGGGACGAGCGAGACATCGATATCGCGAAATGCCATGTCGTGTCATGTCCCGCGTCTTGTTCGGCACGACATGTGGATAATCCACCCTGCCACGGCTGCTCCATACCAAACTACCAAGTAGGTAGACCATACTCTCTCTCCACCTCTCCCACATCCAGAACATCAATCAAATCACCTTCGTTTCTCTTCGTCTCCGGGCCATCGGGTGCCCGCATCGGCAGCGTGCCTAGCTCGCTGCCGTGCCCGCCTGCTCGGGGTTTTCTTTTGCTGTGGGGCTACCCGAGCTTGCCAAGTTGCAGATGCAGCCCTCTCGGCTTGGGCCACTGCAGCCTTCCAGCCTTCCAGCCTTCCAATCTCATTATCCATGGCCAACCACCACGACGCCTGCTCTCCCCTCCGGTTGTGTGGCCAAGGGGACGAGCCGACCGAGGAGCCACTGGGACGGGCAGTCAGGCAGTCCCCGCACCCTTGAAGCCAATCCCCTCTCGTCCGACCTTCTTCCTGGTCGGACATGGGTGGCCATCCGGGCAGGACATCCCACCTCGTCGATCTCAACAGAGCTGTGCTCTCATCTCAGTCTGGCAGTGCCACATACAGCCAGCCAGCCCAACATGTCTGACAAGATGGAGGGGAAGCGACGGGCGACGGCCAAGTCGAATGGCATCATCGGAGTGGTGACACTGCAGCAGCAGCAGCACCACCACCACCACCACCAAACAACCACCTTGACGGCCCGAAAGGTCTGCGCCACCCTCAACCGTCGTCTCTCTCACCAACTTTCGCCCAGCTGCCCGCCCGGCCTCCAGCCTGTTTGAACTGACTGCTCGCCTGCTTGCTTACACGCATGCGTAGCCCAGTTGAGCGCTCCCGGCCGCTGCGTGCCGTCGTCTCGCCAGCCCTGCCGCCTGACTCAACCGCCCGCCTTCTCGCCTCCTCGCCGATCCCCCATCCCTCAAAATCCCCCGAGGCGTGGGAGCTTGCCCCGGGGCCCCGCACCCACATCCAGCCCACCAGGCACCTCCAGAGTCCAAGCAAGCGTCTGCCGGGCCCCGATCCTGGGGCGCCAGTGCTCCGTCATTCCTGGCGCCTTTTCCCCCCTTCCCCATCTGCCTCTCCTTCCGTTGCAGTCATCCGCTCCGTCCGTGTCCAGCCAGGCAGGACCCACGTCTCGCACGCGCTCCTGCAGTCCAGTCCTGCAACGATCAGCTACCCGCTACCCGCTACCTGTTCGCGTATGGTCCGGTCGAGCATCTCCCATGCCGCCCTCATCCCGTCTGTAATGGCGACTCCGTCGGCCGGCGCCAACGCCATCCCGCCCCCGAAACAGATCCGTTTCGTCAATAATCAGGGTCAACCCCCCTCAAAGAGACGACGTGTGAATGCAGCGTCAGTGCCGCATTTCTCTTCTATCGCCCCTCAACCCTTCCTGCCCCTATATGTTGCGCAATTTTGCCCCGGCCCCGGCCTGTGAGACACTGCATCACAGAGGGGAGGGGGAGTGCGAACCGCGACTCGGGTTATTCCATTTACTTGCAACGAGAGCAAACACGCCTTGCTGACTCTCGCCTGTATCCTATAGGTGTCTTACCTGCCGGAAACGAAAGACGCGGTGCGACGGAGAAAAACCGACCTGCTCGACGTGCGACAAGAATGGCCATCAGTGTCTTGGATATCCCGAACAGAATGAAAAGATCAGGACAGACTCGGTCGTTTCCCCGGTGAAACTCGAGGGGGCGATTGATACCTCGCCTGTCGAGCCAGAGGACGACCAGCTCACAGACGTCCTCGACAACAAGGACATCGATCGCCCACCGCCGAAGGCACGGAATGGTGCAGGTGGTCGTCCTTCGGAAGCTGCGCTCGACCATGCCCCTGCCCACAAGACACGGAGTGACTCCTCGTCCACCACGAGCGGCGGCACGACCGCAAAACCCAGGAAGGAAAGCAAGGAATGGGCGGCGGAGCCATCGAAACCACATACGCCGGAGAAGTCAGGAAAGAGGCGCCCATTCCATCGCACCGTCTCCTTGTCCGACGACGACCAGAGCCCAAGCACCCGCTCACCTGTGCAGCACCACCACGAGACTCACAAGGTTCCGTACTTTCGCTACTTTGGACCAACTGCCATCGTACCTGGCTATAAGCAGATGGTGGTCAATGTGCACCACTATCATCGACGCAGGAGCAGAGGGGGCTCCGCCTCAGTCACTTCTCCGGGGTCTATGTTGAGCCACCATAGTCTGCCCTCGCACGCCGACACTGTTCTCCAGGCAATGGAAGAAGTCCCTGCTTACGACCCGAACGATGCAGCCCCTGTCCACCCTACGATCATTAGCCTCATCAAAATCTTTTTCGTGCATCTCGGCTGCAGCTACCCGTTCCTGCACGAGGCACGTGTGCTGCGCATGGTGAAAGAGAAGAGGCTGGATGCAATCCTAGTGGACGCAATATGCGCCTTGGCGGCCAGATTCTCGACCCCGGCGGACTCTTTGCCTGCCGTCGGAGAAAGCTCGAAGTCGGACTACGGCAATGCTTTTGCGCAGCGGGCAAGGACTGCGACCGTTGATGCATTCCCATGCCCCTCGGTCGGCGCTGTCCAAGCCTACCTGCTGATGGCTTATGAGGGGTTTGGCGCAGGTCAAGACAGTACTCTGTGGATGTACCTCGGTCTTGCAATACGCATGGCATTCGACCTGGGCCTTCAGAAGAACGAGGGCGTCCAGTTTCAAGGTGACAAAGACCCGTGGTACACTCGGTCCTGGAACCATGCAAATGGGGACGAGGAGGACACCAGTACCGCAATCCCGAAGAGCGAGGCCTTAAGGCCGGAAGAGCAGCAGGAGATCGTTCAGGAACGCGTCGACACTGCCTGGGCTGTCTACATTCTTGATCGCATCATTTCCTCGGGCACCGGTCGGACTGTCACCATCAAGGACGAGGAATTCGAATTGCCAACTCCCGAACCAGTGATTGATACGGTTTCAGGGTGGCCACTTCCCTACCCTGCCTTCATCCAGATCACACAGTTTTATGGGCGTGTCTCCGATGTCCTGAACAAGATCAACAAAGTACAGGATCTGACACAAGAAAAGATGGCTATTCTGGCCAAGATTGAGAGTGACCTGACCAGGCTCTACCACAAGCAAGACCCTCGATTACATTTTAATCCGTTGCACTTCCAGAACTACGTCAAGTACGGACAGGGAACTACTTTCATCCTGCTGCACGTCTGGTTTCACGCCCTGATCATTGTTCTGCACCAACCGCTCCTGACGTCCTTCGGTATCAGGCAGCCTCAGTTGACCTCTCACAGCCGAGAGCTGGCCATGTCGAGTGCCAAAACTATTGCCGATATTCTCGCCTTGGCCGAGCTCATTGATCCGAAAAGCTACATCGGTAACCCGTTCATATCGCAGCCCATGTACATTGCTGCGTGCGCTTTCCTGACCGAGTCGGCCGCCGTGGCCTCGCAGCCTGTCTCAAGGGATGCCTCTCCACCAGTTCCGAACGCGGCGATGAATCTGAACTCGGCACGTGCAACCAACAGAAAGGTCAGGTCAGGGAATGAGGCAAGGTCTTCCAAGCATTCATTGTTGGCGGATGCCGCAAACCAAAATTACCAGAGATGCTACAAGGTTTTGCAGCAGCTCATCATGTACTGGAATGGTGTCAACTACATCCTGGTCGCATTAGAACACAGGTCAAAGGGCGTTTGGGACTGCGAGACCTACACCGCGGAAGAGTATGAGAGCACAAAACTGTCCCGCCGCCCAGCTTCATTAAGTCGGTTCGCGCGGCTTGATAACCCATCTTCGCCTCAGCCGAGCGCCCCTCCCATTGCCTGGTCGCTCACTGGCACAACAAACTCGCCGAACTCGAGCCTCACACTTCTATACCAGAACATGAATGCGGGACCACCGCAGACAAGCCAGGGCCCTACCCATCCGCCTCCACCACCTGCGCCCCAATCCGCCCCGACGCCGCCAGGCAACATGATCTACGACCCAATTCGCCAGAGCCTGCCGGAGACGCCGACGACATTCTCGGGATTCCCACAACAGGCTGTTTCTTCTATGCGATATTCTGCGAATAACTCAGCCGCGCATCGCATGACCCCGTCGCTATCCACGAGCCTCACATCAGACACCAGGTCAGGATTGACGCCTGAGGTCGGCCCAGGCACTCCCGCGGGCGACGCCAGGCTTCAGGTCTTATCTGGCATCGCAAGTGGGGGCCCTGTTCACCCACCGTTATCGACGCACCCATTCACACCTTCGTCAAATTATGAGTCCTCTGTTCTTCAGGGTACCTCCCCTCCCAACTCACTCAACGACCCAAACTCTGTCCACCAACAGCGCATGCACCAGCTCAGCCACCTCACTCAAACCCACACGTCCAATGATGTGGTCGGGCATTATGGACATGATTTTGCGCAGAATGGCCTCGCCTCTGGCTCTTATCCGTATTTCGGTGGGGGGCCCATAGCCGATGCTATCACAGTGGAGGAGATCAACATTGGTTCGCTCGGGCTTCCAAACGATATGATGCCGCCTTGGGACTTCTTCCCCGGTGACTTTACTGGGCTTTTCGATGCGAATCACCTCGGAGGAGGCCCGGACAATCATGGGTCCATGTGATACTTGCGCGATTTCACTTTTACCTATGTTTCAAACTTCTTCGTCTTTGTATTAGATATGGGCCATGATCCGACCACAAACAGCACTGCGCGGCGTTTTGTTTTCATAATGTTCCGCATTTTGAAGTTACATCCGGCCCCGATATTTGACAGCATCTCTTTAGCGGGCGTGTGGATTCAGGTTGCATGGAAGCCATACTTTCTCGCACGGGCAATTCGGAAAATTAGTCAAGCCATGTGGGACGAAGAGCCAGAGGCTGAGCAGGACTCTGCTCACATGTGCATTGGGGCGTGTAGGAGAATCTTATGACTGGGGAATTCTTTTTTGCTTGGTAATTTGCGACAGCGGCGGGCTCCCTAAGGGATGCTGAATGCCAAGTGCTGCTACAACGCAGGTTGGAACGTGACGGATGACCTTTTCGATTTTTATGGGCGAAAGATACCTCAAAAGCACCGAATTTCAAGCGAATTTCATGGAATTTCCTCAGTTGTCCCTCTCCGCACTTCCCGTCTCTTTTATCCACTAATGTGTCACTGCTGTAGACGGTCTCGTAAAACTCGTACGCAGTCGCCCTGCCGGCTGGTATCAACATCCCCGTGTCATACCCGTTCTCCCTCGTGCACACAGTTGAGCTTTCCAAATTTCTCGTCCTGCGAACATAGTATGACCACCCGAACCTCCACACCGCGCTGGCGCTTCGCTCAACCTCCACTAGGCCCAATGCAAAGGGCTGGGATTCGTCCCCGGGAAGTTGTTGCCCTCCTCCGCCTTCGCCCTGGCGTGGTCTTGTGCGCCCGCCCCCGGCTCCGCAGCGCCGCCGCCGCCGCCGCCGCCGGAGCCCACGGGCTGCCGCGGGTGGTGGTGGCCGCGGTTGACCTTGGGCCGCTGGTCTCCCGTGGCGAAATCCACCTTGGCGGTGGTGTTGTTGTGCGCCTGCGGGAGTCCCTCGCCGGGCGGGGCCCTGCTGGTGCCCGTCACGTTGTGCTCGCTCCCCAGGCGGTCCCGTGTCTCCTTGTCGGGGCGGCGGGCGCCTGGGGGCACGGCCGCCGACGAGGATGGGTCGTGGGTGGTGTGTGTCTTGTGGAGGACCTTCTTGATCGTGTCCATCGTGGGATGCTTCTTGTTGTCCTCTTGCGAAGTGTTTTTCATCTTTTTGGTGTTTTGATTTGGAAATATCGTGTTGAATTATGATGGAGGTACGGGAAGCGAGGGGGGGCGGGCCCAGCTCTTATACCGATGTGTATCGCCACGGCTACCGGCGCCCCCCCCCCTTCAGGTCTCGATGATATTCCGTCACAGCACCCCAAATGCCGGAGAACTTCCAGGTTCGAGCACTCGTGAGATCCGGGGTGGCACACCACCGGCTAGTTTGAATACAGCTAAGATGTAGTGTTGGCAGCTTTGGTCGCGCATCGACGCAGGAGGGCGCATGCCGCAAGAGCCCCGGGATGTGTGTGGGATGACGTCGGCGTGTGGCCCACATCTTCCATCCGGTGGTGGTTGCGTGAATGCGACATCGAATTGCGGGACCACCGCACCCCGGAAACCCATCTGGCTGCTCCCTCTAACATGAGCTTGGTAAGGAAGCACTTCTCGGACGGGTGGCCTTCAATGCTCTCCGCACATTTGCTGCCATCTGTTTCTAATGTGAGATGTACCTCGATGGGCTGCTTTGCTCCGGGGCAGCTATTCGGGTTGCAGCCCGCCACCTGGGCACTCACTCCACTTCCACGCGGTGGCCCCACTCTCCTTCCACATGCATCTGCTCTGGGGTGCGGGACGTAGTCGTCTATTCACATCTGATTCCATCCGGACCGTAATGAGGGTGACTGAGTGATTTTAGACTAGAAATAACTCCAACAAAGACGTTATTCGTTGCAAAGTAATAATGTGTTCCTGGCATTTGAAACCTCTCAACTGGGCGCAGGGTATGTCGTGAGATTGATGGATGCTCGATGATCCAGGAAATATTAAAAAGAAAGAAATCGAACTTGGGACTTCACCCTCGACCTTCATTCCTCCTTGAACGGATCCTCAACAGCCTTCCTGCTGACCTCCATGTAAACCGCCGTGCCCTGCACGCTGACCGTGGCGCAGCCCGCGATCTCGCTCTCGGTGAAGCTCAGCCCCACGATGGCGTTGCCGCCCCTCGACACGCAGTCCATGACCATCCTGTCCGTCGCCGCGTCCCTCGCGTTGTAGATGATGTTGGTCAGGCTCCTGACCTCGGCGCCCATGCCGCAGGCCGTCTTGAGCCACATCTTGACCCCGTCCTTGGGCAGCGCCGCCGTCGTGGTCCCGTACACCGAGCCGATGACCCTGACCACGCGGTGGCCCGCGACCTCGCCCGTCGTGGACGTGAGGACCGAGGGGGACTGGCTGTGGGGCTGGCCGTCCGAGTGGGCACTGCTGTATAGTGGCGGCGCCCCGTCGGCGTATGTGCCGGGGGCGACTGTGAAGGATGAGGCGCGGCGGCACCATGTGGCGCGGTTGGGGTTGGACTTGTCGACCGACATTGGCCCGGCGGCAGGACCTCCCAGCAAGGAACGGCGGTTGGACAGCATTTTGGCTGATGTGTATACTACGTGTGGCGGTGCGTTGAAAGTGGAGTATGTAAGGTATGTAATGTGTGTGTCGTTGACTCAGAGATATCGACTTGAGTGTTTCGTTTCACAGCTCAAGGCTGGACTATGTTTTGACAGGTCCCGAGAGTACGGGTGATGTGCGACGATGGACTGAGGAATCTTGTCGAGCTCAGGAGCTTTGGGGGAAATGCCCCGGGCGTCGCCCTCGAAGATATACTCAAGCTTCGGGGCGAAGACAACGCCGCGCACCGCCCAGACCGACAAGACTGCTTGAACAGCCAAGATGCGGCCCAAAACCATGACGCTATAAGCGAACGCGACCCGCAGGGCAGGGCGAGGGCAAGGGCGAGCTTTCTATCCTGCCTGGCTCTCTCTCTCTCTCCCAACCCCGCCGCAGCAGCGCCGTTGGAGTGTCCCGCGAAGCAGTTCTTTTTACCGATGTGGTTGTTCGAGACGAGCTCC
The DNA here is from genome assembly GCA_001447215.1 of Diaporthe aspalathi. Lineage (NCBI taxonomy): Eukaryota > Fungi > Ascomycota > Sordariomycetes > Diaporthales > Diaporthaceae > Diaporthe > Diaporthe aspalathi. Next base: position 85,789 of record LJJS01001820.1, read on the forward strand.
TGAAACACTGCTAAGCTGCCATCCCTGCAGCGAGCCGGTGCGCACGTCGGGAAGACTTGCTTCGCGCGACAACGCCAAGCCGCAGCCCAGGAGGCCGGGCGCGAGCCCCGGCCGCTGGGGAGGGTCGCGTGGGTTTAAAGGTGCGACTGGAGAGAGCGAAAACGAAGGTCGCCCCCCCTCCTCCATCTCGCCGTGACCCTCCCCCTGTTCCGGTTGCGCAGGTTTGACGAACCACCGCACCCCGATGATCGCCACGAGGAGGCTGCAGGGTGGCTTGTGGCTGCGTGGGAATTAATGCAGGCCGCCCCGTGGTGGGGTGATATCGCTTGGAACATATAACCTTTGCCTTCCATCGGAGACAACCTTGACGCCGTCCCTGATCTCGGTTTTGAGAAAGTTGCTGGCCCCGTGTTCGCGACGTCAAAAAGCGAGAACGAGATACACCCGTAATACTATCACCAGTGGCTTCACGGAGGCCGTCCGAAGTCCGAGTTATATGATAACGGGTAAGCGAATATACCAAGAGCCCCTCGAATATGGATGAATTCTGACCTTATGCAAAGACCGCAGAGTAAAGCACCATCAATTGTACTGTCAAAACTTTATTGTGTGGAAACTGACATCGGAGAGGCCGGGCATGAGAACGTTGGAAAGGCGTATGGCATACTAGTAGAACACAGCCATCGCGTGAACGTCTACACAAGTCTAGACATCAATTGTATCCTATCACGACGCATTGCGGGCTTGAAATTGACTTTTAATCTACGTAACCATTCAGAAGTGTATACGCTGAATAACACTTTTTTTTATGCTTGTGACCTTTGTGTTAACACCCGTTAGAACAACATTGTTCACAACCCAATCGTGTAAAAATGAAAACTCGACCTTGAGGCTCATTTCCATGTTCCTTTGGCCTTGAGTAGGAACGGCATGTCCAATGGTCCTCTTTGCTTTTTAGGGTTCCACGGAATGTATTTCATGTAGACGGCCCCGTGAACGCGGTTAAAGTCATGTCGATATCAATCCTTGTCGTCTGTCCGCATATCCTACTAGAACAGAGCGGCTGATACTGTTGATGTTGTTAACGGCGAGGTCTCCATCAGCATCTAGTAGTTGCTCGAGCTCGAGCTCGGTACCTAGGTAACTATTCACTCCTCAACAAAGTTTATGATCCATTCTCAGGCATTCCCAACTTAGAACACTTTTCATGTAATTACCTTGGCAATCCCGACTGCCTCTTTTCTAGATAAAAGTAATCACATGCACTCATTTCCAAGCAATTCTAATCTGAGTGCTAAGTTTCCATGTCGCTTAACAATGGGGTGCTCTGTATTCCAGGTTGAGCCAGTGCCTAAGCTAGTCCGAACCGTAACAACGAAGCACGACGCTCTTGTCCCCTTGTAACATCTCAATCCGGATATCGCCTGTTCCAGCCGCAGGCAACCCCGGCTTCCGGCCAGGCATTTGCGTTAATCCTGCTGCAGCTTGGAAGTCCGGGTGGTTCTGCGAGTGGGGTGCTGATGGGTAGGCTGCGCTGATGATGTTCGAGTTAATCAACCAACTGACAGGTTGACAGATTCAACAGGCAAATCAAGATTGCCCCAAACACGCAACTCACCGGGAATCTGCTCGGCCGCGTATTGAACTCCTGCCACAGCGTTAATCTTCACCGTATGCGGCTTATTTTGAGAACACCCGATCCTGCTTCGCTACCAAAAGTGCCAACTTGAATGTGGGAGTCTGTCTGCACATTCGGTCAGTCCACGACACAACTACTTGTTATTTTATACAGTCTCAGCAATTAAGGACTCCTGGGGTTGCGCACGTGTGGTCTAACAAAAGCTGTGTTGACTTCAGGAGTGCTCATCTAAAAGAGCAAACTTGAACTGCATCCCAAGCTTGTGATTTGGGATAAGTAGGATGACGGATATTGGGATGTTGGTATAGTGGTGTAGGCAAGAAAAGTGTAATTGCGTTTGAAAGGGGTATTCAACATACCATCTGTCATTGAAATTGATAATTATGCTCTTGATCTCCATCGCTCACTTCTGTCTCTTTGGTGTCTTCCTGAAGCTATGGACTTGGCAAAAGCAATACCAGGCCTAACTAGGCATTACCTCCTATTAGTTGAAATCGTTCACGTGAGATTGGTATAGAACAAGAAATTTGATCTTGATGGGCTGTTGTCGTGCTCAACTATCAAGCGGCAGGATTCGTCGAGTGGAGGGACAGGTGTCAGTGATGCCACGTTTATTGATGACTTGACAACTGAGCACTAATTTATTTGACCCCATTTGTGAAGTGTCACAAAACAAGGCCCTAGATATATACAGAGAATACCATCTACTGTCCCTCAGCGATCCAACCGCTCGCATTGAAGGTAGCGTAGAACAGCTTTGTCTCGGCACAGATGACCATCCTGCCGTCGCCAGCAAACTTGAAGTTCGCGCTGCCGGTGCCCAGGTAGATCTTGCCGAGGAGCTTGCCGGAGGGGTTCCAGACCTGGACGCCGTCGCCGCAGCCAGCGTAGACGTTGCCGTCGGTATCGGTGTGCACGCCGTCGGGAGCGCCGGAGTCGACGAAGGCGAAGGTCTTGCGGTTGTCCCACGTACCGTCCTCGAGCACGTCGAAGCGGTAGCTGTTTCGTGAGTGAGCTGTCAGCATCCTCGCAGCTCGGTGAACTTCGGTCATAGATTGGGGGATCCTCTTACATTGAGGCTGGGTCAGAGAAATTGAAGCCATAGAAGCCCTTGTTGATTCCCGTGTCCGCGACATAGGCAAACTTGCCATCTGGGGAGAACGTGATACCTGTGTCACGCCAAGATCAGCGCTGGTCGCATTTTCAACGTCATGCTATACAGGCTCCCTGAGCAGTGGAGTGAGTCATTACCGTTGGGCAGCACAAATCCATCCGCAACAATCGTAACCGCACCGGTCTGGTCGTTCCAGCGGTAGACTTGGTTTCGGATTCCAGGGGCTGGGCGAAAGTCCTGCAGGAATCCGTAGAGAGTGTCGGTGAAGTAGACGTCTTTGTTGACCGGATGGACGCCGACGTCGTTCAGGGAGCTGAACTGCCGGCCGAAGTAGTTGTTGAGCACGACGGTGGTGTTGTACGGCTCGCGGGGGTTCATGACGACCGCGTTAGACGTGTTTTCCGCACCAGCACCCTCTGCCATGTAGATTATTTGGCCCCTGTAGTTTGTCGCTCCGTTGGGGTTGATGACCTGCGGGTTGGACGGGACCACTTCCACCGTTACCTGTCCAGTCGCATTGGCCTGGTTCTTGACCGCGTCCGCTTGCGACAGCACGATCTTCTGGATGATGGCCGACTTGTTCAGCCCTGTGCCTGCGGCCCGAGCACCGGCGTTCTGAACGAAGAAAACCTCGTCTGTCGGTGGATACCTGCTTGCCTTTCAGCTTACATTCAAGTGGGGAACTGCTTTAGCTCATCATGCGGAAGAGGCACATACCATACCACGGCCTCGTGGAACAACGGGTCCGTCTCAGTCTCCGCGATCAGTGTCAGGGTGGGCTCCGAACCGATGATGGAGCGGAATTCATCGTCGTATACGTGGAATGGTTTGGCTAGGAGATCTTCCGGCGAGATTCCTGGCGGCATAAAGACCTGAGTTGCGTTCACAACGGTAGCAGGCAGGACGTTCGGCAGGACGTTGAAGCTCCGTTGGTCGATAACCTGGGCCTGCGTGGGTAGTTCCTGGGCTTGGACGACGACCGAGTCTGGGTTCAGGAGCCACTGAATGTGGATGGCGGCCAAAATGGCCATGGAAGGCAGCGTCACCCAAGCCATTGTTCGTAGATAGCTTCCGGCTGAACTGTGTTTGGAGCTTTTCTGACGAGACTCTCCTGAGACCTTGGGTACTCCCGAAGAAGCTACATGCGGGAGGGTCGTCATCGTGCTTTATACAGCACTATATACGACGATTCTCCCCTCCCACAAGCCGCAAGATCTTCAAAGCACTGCAACCAAGGTGGGTACTGCGTGATTCCCCAAGGCTTCCATGCCATGGGGCTCCCTGTCCCCTGCCCAGGCGCGGATCTGGGTATGCACGACGTAATACCACGCTCCTAGAGCTACGAAATAAAGGTTGAAGCTTTGCTAGCGCGAGGCGACGAACGGGCAATCATCGGTAATAGAAGACCCTAGACAGAGCTGGTCACCGCCGGCATTCGATTGATTCGAACGGAACATGCGGGGAACCATGGGAAGACTGGGGTGTTCTCAGAGCAACTCCTGGTCTTTTGCGGGGATGGTTTTCCAGCGCTTTGGGAGGTGGGGGGGGAAGACACTCCGTCAGGAGCCGAGTTCCGTCCTAAATCCCGATGCCGGACGACTAGCTGAGGAACGAAGTGGGTAGACGAAGTGGGTAGACGAAGTGGGTAGACCAGCAAGCAACCGTCCCCGGCCGTTGTTGTACCGAACCCCGTACCAGAGTGCGAGGCTTGTAACTACACTTGTATCCTAACGACTACAAGATGGAGCGAGTAATCCAACTTGACGATGAGACTGTGATGCCAGGAACACTCCACTTAGGATTCCTGACGTTCCTGCAGCGACCGTGCATTGGTGAGGTCCAAGCCTGTAACCGCAGGTGACTGTTCGGGTAACTGTAGCGCCCGTCAACAACTTGAAGTAGCAGCTAGCACAGGCCGGCCAATGATGCTGCCAAGCACGGCGTTATAGGTCGAACAACGCAAATTCGATCCGTATAAGCCTCGTAAATATGGCGGCTGTTGCTTGTCCGGCCTTGACATTGGAACCCCGCCTTCCACTGCATTACCATGTACCTAGAAGCTAGCCTGTTAGGCAGTCCGCCCGTCTGGGTGATGAACCAGGCTGAATATCACCATCGATCGCGTGCTGGACGTGAAATTAAGCTCAAGCTGCCTGAGTCGTGCGCATGTCCGGAGGACCGGGGCTCCAAAGCACACGCGGGGAGCATTAGCGGACCATATTTCCGGGCAACCCGTGACGCAGAATTACAAGCGTAGAATTTCTACTCTGAGTGTTGGTTTACTATGCAGTGTAGTCCTCGAGGGCAGGAATCAAGTTTCTACAGACGACATCAGGAATCTGCTTCCTGTTCTGGGCCATTGTTAGTTATTCGGGCACTCCTACGTATACTGGTCTTGACACAAGTTGCGAGAAAAGTATTCTGATCTGCCCGGGGCAGGTTTCTCTGCCGCCTTCGTGACGTTGCCCCTAAGTTCCGTCATGGTAATATGGAGACTGGGCCTCAATTGCTTGGCAATGCCCCGGCCGTTCCCTGCGAGCACTGAGTAGGGCCGACGAGGGTGGAGTTGAGAAGTACCGGTACTGGCTTGGCGACGAGGGCATTACGTCCCTGCATCCAAAGTAACTCAAAGATACGCGTGCTGCATCAAAGCCAATCGGTAGGTACGAGCTTGTGGAATGCCCAAAGCGCCAGGAACATAGCCGTGATATCAGAGGATCCCACACCACCTTGACGCCTGTCTACATGCCCTTGCTTGACTGCAAGGTACAGACCGAACACATACGCTGCGAGCACTCCGAAAATACAGCAATGTAGTACTCAAACTCCTTGTCCTAACTACTAGTAGCTTTCATTTCGGTTTTCCAAGAGATAGCTCAAGGGCCACCGCGTCCGCAGGACTGCCATTGCTCAACAGAGATTCTCATTCCGGCCACCAACACAGCCTCACACAACCCTCGACCCCAATTTTGTCCTCTGTGGGTCATTTTTGGACGTGCATTAAGCTTAATCACCGTCAAAGTCTGAATTCCTTATTTATGGCTGGTTAGGTCACGGCTTTGATTTGACACTGCATCCATTTAGCAAACGTCTTTCTGCTGCTTCGTATCAGTAAATCTTGCACAGTTTTGATAACTTAGAAAGGTGAGCGAATTCAGCTTCTTCAGGCACTGTCCTCGTGGGTTTCCTCACCGCAGAAACAGTTGAGCCACATTTGGTAGACTTCTTGAAATCTTGGGAATTGCCCATGTGGTCTGCAATATGCATGCATCCCGCGCAGATCAAACAGAGCAGCGATGTCTTGTATAAGCTAGGATTAGATGCAGGCCGAGTAACTATCACTTGTACTGCTGTGAGAGGATGCATGATCAATTTCTCGGGCGAGGGAGAAACCGTCAAATGGGCTATGGAAGCTGATCTTTCTGTCGTATCGGGATCTAAGTTAACCATTTCCCGTCGGTAGATGTCTTGCACAGTCGTCAAGACCGTTTACTTCCATCTCTGAAGCAGTAACAGCCCCATTCAGAATTGGGCGTCTCACTGTATTCTTTGCGCAGCATGCTCGTGGTTGGTGCGTCCCTCCTGGAAGAGTTCAAAATTTATGGATTTGTTGCTTTCACTTGCTTGTGCCCGGCATCCTCTGCTGCCAAATCGTTTCAGGTCCTACAAACTCATTCAGTCCAAATTGACATTTAGATGTGACCCTAGCCTACCGACTATCAGAATTGGGACAACTCGGATCTCTGCTTCTGTCGTTTGTCCCTTACTTGACGCTGACCAAGCAACCCACGAGCGCTGTGATTATACCTCTCATAACTATCTATATTCGGTGGCCGACTCGTGATACATTGACAGTAGCTGTTCTAAACAATTGACCCGCGTGAAATTTCCCTGTGCGGACGATGCTGGTAAATATAGAATATATGGTAATGTAGCGCTCAGAGACCGACGATGCTTCCAACAGGGCCCTGGCAACGATTCGGGTGAGCCTGATGGAAACAATAGTAAACTGCCGGTGGTGAAAGCATGACTGACTTTCTGCACCGTATCGACAGAGTAAAAGCCATCAGACAACCCTTTCCGTGGCGTGTCTGACCAGTAGTTATATACAATTGCCAATTAAACAGCTAAACCAGCGCCAACTAAACCCTTTGCTATCAAAACAAGTACCACACAACGCCACAAACCCGTCCGCCCATACTCGTTCAACGAGGGAAGAAAAGGAAAAATAAGAACGCCACGTCAAACAGGAGACTGTTTGGTCACATCTACAGTCTTCGTCACTGTGATGCCGGGTTTGCCTAGCAAAGTCATCGAGAATGACTCCTTCGTGGCGATGGCGTTTGTGTCTGTCAATATCTCCCGCTGCGACCACGTATCCGGCTCGCCGTTCGCACGCTCCCGAGCCTGTCTATAAGTGCCGGTATAAGACGGGTACAAGTTGCTGTTCTTCGCCTTGCGGGATCGCATACCACATGCCTGTATCATGCTCGCATAGGCCGGTCTGCTGACGGGCAGACCGATGCAGATCATTGTTACTGCCATTTCCGCACCGTGCCAGAGGTAGAGTACGGCAGCTGTTTGGCTGGTTAATCCCTGTTTGACGCCACATCACCCACGCACGATCGGTCAATGGATCCTTACCTGAGTTCTCGTGCAGGTTATTGACGGCTGCGTAGATAGTCAACGCCCTCGCGATGCCGCAGCCCCCAGCAATGATACCAAGACTCATACTCCCCTGAATAAGGAGCTTCTCCCTCCTCGGCCTCGTGAGGCGCCGCAGCAGGTACCACGGCATCGCCGCATACCAAAGGTCGACCGCGACGCTGAACGCCGCCGCCACTTGCATCCAATGCATCGCGGGGACCACGCTGGAGCACAACAGAGTCGTCCCGGCTAGCGCGGTGAAGCATCTCGCCCACATTGCCATAATGGCCCCGAAGGTTACGATGCCGAGGAGCACAATGGGGAGGATGATGAGGGTGTGCCACTTCAGCTGAGACTGATGTTGGGGCGCAAGGCGCAGGAGGAAGACGACGAGTGAGCTCTTGGCGACGACGAGGCCTATGCTGGCGAGGTCGAAAAGAACGTTCTCAAGGGCGACGATGAGTTTCACGTCGCTCGTGGTCAGGGATTCCGGTAGTTGACTTCCGAGGCCGTGGTAGGAGTAAAACGTGATGAGGCCATTGTAGGCGAGAAGAAGTGTCTGGCAGGCACATGGTCAGCTTCTGCTTCGCGGTACCGGATGGTGCTCACCGATGGAGCCGGTGACTTACAAAAGCGACATTGTAGAGGTAGTCTTCGACGGCATAGAATTGGAGGATCTTGACACGGGAGAACAAGCGGAGGACGACGAAGATTCCGGTGACGAAGAACAAAGCCCAGAGGACGGCAATGACTCTTATGTCCCACAGCGTTATTGGGAAGTAGGATAATTCAGACGATTCGATGACCTCGAGTCCACTTGTGCCTTTCCTGGGCAGCAAGATTCCCATAGTGACATTGCAACCCTATCCAGGTTGCCCCAGGACGGGCGGGAAGGAGCGGTTCGTCCGTTCAGAGTCAGGCCAATGCAGATCACCAGCGAGGTCCGGGGAACATGCACGGTTCGGAGGCGCAGGCAGGCAATCCGGTGACTGGCTGTTGGACGGGCGGCGGAGGGGATTCGACAATCGGTGTTCGGGTGCTTGGAGCCTCGCGAACGAGGGAGGGGGCAGAGGGAGGAAGGGATATCCCGCTCCAACGTCAACAAGCAGTGGGCACTAATGGACAGACAACACACACAGCTCGGGGAGAGCAGAGTGGGAGGAGACAGCTGAACAGCGTTTGAATCCGGACCACATGACAGGATTATACGGAGCCCGAGAGGCGGGTGAGCGGAATCAACCGGCCGCTAGGATTGACAGGCAGTGCTGCTCGCATACGCACGAACACGTAGAAATAGGGTTTGGCGAGGACCCTCTCCCACCTCCCACCTCCCACTGACCTCACGACCGCGGCTTCGTTGGCGAAGAGGACTCGGGGGCGCAAGCCGGCCCGGGGGAGAAGGGGGGGGTTGGTTTGGTTCGCACACACGAAGTCCTCTCTCTCTCTCTATCAAGGTCGACCGCGGGCCCCATGTTTGATTGACCATTTAGGAGGGAGAATCACGTCAATCCTAGGTCGATCCTTCGTTCGTTATCACGCCGGGCGCCACAGCGGTGCAGCCAATCCTGCGATAGACGCGCCCCGGAGGTGCATGGGTGCGCGAGCCAACCACACGGCTGCCCGGGGGCGAACTTATGCAAGGTGGGTGGGCAAATGGAGACGGACAGCGCGGATTGGGAATGGGCTCCTTTTCTGCTTCCTGGCCGGCCGCCCGGGGTTGCTTCAGCCAGACTGCCAGATTCCACAAATCCGCGAAGCCCAGCTCGAGAGCCAGTCTGCCGGAAATGCTGCTGGTGTGACACAACCATTCCCCCACCAACCTCCCCCTCTCCCGTGCTTATCTCCACCAGAAACCATTCGCCTATCAGGTGTGTCTACTCACCGGGCCGACCTCGATCATCACCCAAAGTCGGAGCACCGCCAAAAGAAAAAAAGAAAAAGTGGCGCGATTTTGCATCAGCGCCTCCTGCAGCGGACAGCGGAGCTCTGCCGGACGCAAGGTGCTCCGGCCTGCTTCATTCGTACAAGGTGTGCGAGACAAGGCCAGGAGTAGATTGCTCAAAACGTCCAAGCCCCTCCCCCCCCGCCCAGGTTATCTCAAATCTACTATGTAGACTATACCTCGGCCCACGTTACGATTTCTGCAAGGGCGGCTCGGAATCGTGAGACTATCGACTACTTGTGCGCTAAGGCGGATAAGCGGGAAATTGCAAACTGTCGTGTAATCTTCGAGGGTACGCACGCAAGCACGTGGACTACTCCCTACCCCGGACGCCTGGGCAGTACAGAGGCCAAAGCACCGGTCATACGATCCCAACAGGGCGGTTCAGCTTTTTAGGGCTGAACGGGTGAGGATTGCCATCTCTCCTGGCACAGGTGACCAGGGCCAGGCCTGACACACGAAAGAGAACAGGGATATCCGGGGATTTTGGGCAGATAAGCTGCAATAGACAACAATAAGAATCAGGATTCGGCCTATTAGTGACAGATTGCACGTGTGGTACAAAGCTGCCAAAAGGTTGTGGTAGCACTGCAGGTGCCGTTCCCTTGTACCACCAGGTGGGTTGGCACTCGCTGCGTCGATCAACTTGAACGTGTTACAAATCTAAATTTATCCTCGCATGTGCTGACCATGCACAGCACCGTCACATGTGGCCCCGCATGTCTGTTTTATCTGGCGCTGTGTTATGCTAATCTGTGGCCTGAATCGTTGGTGTGGCTCATAGAATGATCGACCTCGGACTCTTGATACGCTCGGCGGCTCACAGGTATCGGTTCGTGATTGAAGAAGAGACATGATGATTCGAATCTCAGTGACATCTCCGGTCAAGTGGATAATAACCTGGATCGGTTTCCAATTCGTATCGGAACTTGCAGCTGATTAGAGGTTTACGCGCAGCTCGAGACATGTGGCCAAGTGCTCTCTGTCGGGACAAGTCAACGTTTGTCAGCCGTCATGACACTGCCTGATTTTAGTCAAAGCTGGAATCTATCAAATGGGCATAACTTACTCAGTTAGGCATTTCTTCCAAGAGTTGTGGTTTATTCCTCCCCCGTAACTATACGGAATATAATACTAGGCTTGCAGACCACCAAATCACCCACTGCCGTCGAAGGAGAGCCTGCAGACCACGTTAGTTCGAGCAGGTGGTCATCCAGCTAATTTGAATTCCATAGCATAATTCAAATGAATGAAATAACACAGCCAGACCATTTGTCCTCCATTGGCAAATGCTTGCAGTCAGAGCTATTCCTTTTGTATTGCCTTTGGAAATAAAAGGCACCGAGCGGTGTTAGGTCGCCATGCTTGGAAGGAAGGAATAAGTTAAGGGAGTTGCCAGGGCTCAGGCTATCAAAAGATAATCCTCCTTCATTTTGTGCCCAGCTTTGTTGCACCTGGCCGACATTTTTCTCTTGCTCTCAAATATCTGTCTCCAGAAGGCATGGCATCATCCTGAACCAGATGGTCTAGCAGAAGGCTCGGGCAAATTGACATCATATCCAAGCTCAAAGTACTCCTTATTCACATCAAATTCCCAGAAGGTACAACAGCTGTGGTTCGAAAATAGAACATTGCTGCTGGTGTGGAGGATATAGATATCACAACCAAGATATTCTGCAGCACATCACTGTACCTAGGTAATAAGCACTTGAGGATGTATTCTATCTGTATCAGGTTGTTCCAGAGTAAGCTATACCAGAAATTAGTGTCCTAGAGCGAGCCATCATACATAGTAGGGGCTGGGGCAATGCCAGAATGGGAACCTTACCCACCAACACACTTTCACAACTCCCACTCCTATAACTCCCACTCCCATAATTCCCACTCCTATAACTTCCACTCCTATAACTTCCACTCCTATAACTCCCACTCCTATAACTCCCACTCCTATAACTCCCACTCCTATAACTTCCACTTTTATAATTCCCACTCCTATAACTCCCACTCCCACAATACCCACACCTATACTCTCATACCTATGCTCCCAGAACATCTACTTTAGCGACACAGATACTTGCAACACCTCTCTCTCATACCTACTCCCAGGAAATTGGTGGGTTTTGGTTGGGTGATGGGTGTTGGGCCACACTGGTTATCATGTCCTGAATGATCCACTGTTACTGAGGTCCATCGGAGGCTATCATATAGACGGCTCGTCGAAATTGAGCATTGTCGCTTATGGCAGAAGGTCCTCCCAAAAAGAAAGCTACTTTGAAGCTGGTACACGAGGGCATGTGCGTCCCAGCCGCGCGCTTAGCTTACGCTTAGTGGTCTCTCGAAGGTGGACCCAGAGCAACCACCACTGCACACGAATTGAACAAGCCAGGCCTTTGATAGATGCCACCAGCTCCCCGTCTATGATTGTGCGAGTTAAAGGACTATTATACAAAACTTCTCGACCGGTCAATGCCTGCCCGTTTCCACCCGGAGGCCAGATCCCGACCAAACACAGTATAAGCTTCGCAACCGGATTGTGTGAACCTTCTTGGACCCAGGAGATTGTCGAATCTAATCTAGCCCCCCTGTAGCAGTTCATGTAGCATAAAGCGGGATTATGTCATGGAGACCCGCGGTATCTTGTATCTCCTCTACCGGCGCACATGTCTATCCCGTCGCAACCACACCTTTACCATCCCAACCCCATCATCAACCACAACTTTTCGCATCTTCAGACACGTTCAAAAGCCGTTTATTTAGCAATTTCTACACCTCCAACCGCGCCCAATTGCTTCTTCAAATCGCCATAGATGGCGAACTGGAAGGCAGTCAGAGTGCCAACCATGAAGAGACGAGCACCGATACCAGTGTAGGACCCACGCAAACCGAGCTCCTTGCCGATCTTGATCAGGCGGCTGGTGGTGCCCTCACCGGGCAGGCCCTTAGTCTTGTTGATCTTGGACAGCATGGTGTCGGCGGGCTGGGAGACAATGGCGGCGGCGAAACCGGCGACCAGGCCGGAGCCCAGGTTGACGACGGTCTGGGCGGCATCGGAGAGGTCCTTCTTGGGGAAGGCCCTGAAGGCGGCCTCGGAGACCTTCTCGTAGACGACGAACTTGGCCATGGTGTAGGGGATCCTGGGAGGGGTTTGTGAGCACAAACGGTGTCTTGACTTGCACGTGCTAGAAGGGAAGGTAACTTACTGCTTGAACAGGATGGGGCCGAATCCGGCGTAGAAGGCGCCGATGCCCTCCTGCTTCGCCATCTTCGAGAAGCCGCCCAGCAGGCCGTTGGCGTAGGTGGGGTCGGAGACGAGACGGATACGGGTGGCCTCGAGAGGGCAGAGGGCGATGTCGGCGAAGAACTCGCCGGCGGCGGAGGAGGCCAGGTAGACGCCGGTACGGTAGTTGGAGGCGTTCTCGTAGCCGAGCAAGTTGATGCTCTGCTGCTTGAAGAACTCGTAACCTCCGAACTTGAAGGCACCCTGCAGGAAGTAACCGGCGGCGGTGGGGCCGAAGCCGGTCAGCAGAGCGCCGGCACCCTCATTCTGGATGACCTGCTTGAAGCCACCGATCATGCCCCGGTTGTAGGTGGCAGGGTCGAGCTGGATACGGGTCTTGACGCTGGAATCATCATCTTGATTAGCATGATGGTCGCATGGGTACGGTGGAGATCCAGATTGGATGCTAGGACGGGATCGGCGACCGCGGGAGCGACAGACACAACGGTCTCGAAGCTGAAACAAAGACGAGTCTTCGCGGGTAGCTGCGCGGGTGGGATTGGACTCATGGTGACGAGGAAGCGACATACACATCGACGGGGGTGAGGGCACCGTGTGTTATCGAGCAGCAGACTGCACCGGCAAGGGCGAATCTGGAGTAGAGCTGGAGACCGCTGAGCTGGCCAGGGGCGTTGGCGGCAGCCTTCTGGACGACGGCGTCGACCTTGGTCGAGCCGGTGGACGGCGCTGCGGAGGCCATTGCGATTGAAGAGGCTGTGGGATTGAAAGGAAGAAACAACCAGAAGAATTGGACTGAGTGGAGAGGTTCGCGAGGCGCACGCTGCGACTGCTGGCTGCAAGGCTTGGTGTTGGTGGTGGTGGCGGTGGTTGTTGTTGATGTCCCAAATGGACAGGACAGGTTCACAACAAAAAGTTTTGAGGCTTTTAGACCAGGTTGGCGACCGGACAGTCGGCGAGAGAAATTTGGGTCGGGTCGTTTCGGGTGTAGGGGTGACACGGGCCTGGCTGCGGCGGCTGCTCGTGGCAGAAAGATCCACCTGTCGCGGCCCGCCAATCACCCTCGTGCCTTTGAGTTGCAGGCAAGGCCGATTGGGCCTATGGGGATTGGGGGATCCGTTTCCGTCTCGGCAGGCTGCAGAGGCTGAAGGAATGACGACACAGCATCCACTGGCACTTGGCCAGACCACTATCTGATCGCGATCCCTAAGAGTAGGAGGTAGACTAGGCACTGCGAGTAGATAGACTACATCACCTACCGACCCACTTACTGGCCCGGCTTGCACATGTCACGACGGCTTCAAAAACTCCATATGCCTATCGACAAGCTACACGCTCGCAGCTCATAACCGCACGCGGGCTCCTCAACTTGTTTGCCGTTGCCGCGGACGACGTTATCATCTCATCCGTCTGCCCGTCGATGGGCTCTGCTGCGTGCCTCCCCTTCCATCCTGAGCTGATACTTATTGGCGGCGACAGAACCACAGCCGGTCGCGAGAGAAGCCCGTGGCATACATGTCAAAGCCCTCAGATCATCTCCCAATCATCATCGGCGTCCTCCTCCCGGACGACGTCCCACTCCTGCTTCTTCCTCAGCTCCTCCTCGAGCTCCTGTTTCCGTCTCTCATCCGCCTCCCGGTTCTTCCTGGCCCGCTCCTCCAAGATGCTCAGAAGCAGCTCCAAGTCCAGCAGCAGCGTCTCGCCGAGGCCCTTCTCCTCCAGGAACTGGCGGAGCCCCTCGGCCGCCCGCTGGTTGTAGGGCGGCTGGGCAGTCTTGTCGACGTTGAGCTCTCGAATGAGGGTCCAGAAACGGCGCCGCTCGCGCACTCGCTCGTGGCGGTCATCGAGGGTCCTCAGCCGGCTCTGGTGCGGCCTTCCGTCAGCGGTGTGAAACCTCGACGGGGCTGTGAGGCAAAGGCCTGACTTACCGCAACCTTGACCATGAACCCGGAAATCCCCTGCGCTCTGACGTACTCCATGCGGAACTCATCTGGTGACTCCATAGGGTCGCTGTACTGGTCCACCTGGCCTGGACCTGGCTCGGGAGTCTTGATCCTGATGGGCGAGGCCTGGAGCTCGTCTTCCTTCTCATCAGATGCATAGGATGCATCAGATGCATCATAGGTTTCCGCTTCTTCGGCTTCTGGCCGCGGGTCGAAAGGAGGGTCCCGTCTCGTCTGAGAGGACGCACTGCTGTCTCTGGAGGCGGAAGACATGTTGGGTTATGTCTTGGGGAGGCAGTCGTTGGGCCAAGCACGAAAAGAAGGTGCGTTGTATTCACAAAACGAGAGAGGCTCCGTGGTGAAAGAAAGGCAGCTAGGCTGGATTTTAGCTTCATGTTTGATTCGGATCTCAGTGCTTTGGGTAGCTACCTGGGCTGGCCGGGGTCCGCAGGCCTTACCAGCATGCAAAATGAAGGCACCGTCGAAAGCACCACTTGGGCAGTCCGGCTTGGATGGACACTAACCAGGAACCAGGTCACTCACCGTCTTTGACAGCTTTGACAAGCTGTCCAAGTGACTGTTGAACCAGCCCCTCGGCCTGAAATGAGACAGGATGTGTTTGTTGTGTTGAGTGGCTACTGGGCCAGACTCATGGCCAGTCTGAATGATTGCGGCTCGACTTTCACGTTGACACAATGTTCACTCAGACTCTGCTTAAATATGAGAACCTGGCATGTCAGGCCATCGGAGCAGGAAAATCATTTCAACCCCTTCTCCCTATGGGGAGGGTGAAATGTCTAAATGTTAATTTTCAAATAAATTATGGGGTTTGAGACCAAAGTCACCTAATCAATGGTGAAGTCCTGCAGGATTTGAGCATAGTATGATCGTGAAGATGAGATTCTGTAGTAACACTTATCTCTAAGGTAAGCTCTCAGGGGAAACACAAGCTCAAGGCTGGTCCAATTAGGAGCATACTATATGTTACTAGATTGATTAACTAAGGGTGACTAGGCAACTAGATTTTGTAGTAACTCTGCTATGCTGTTTGACCGTGATTCCACTGGTGAGAAGTAAGTTAATCACTCAGATCTGCCATGGTGACATCAGTTGAAAGATAGGATCTTTAGGAAATCATCTAATGCTAGCTATCGGAGTGATATGTAGGGATGAAATGTTACTTGCCATCAACGTCCTGACCAGATGGGAAAATCTTCCATTAGCTTTGTCTTCACCACGTAATCAATGTTTACTTAGGTATACGAGCCTCTAGAGTGGTCGCTCTAGTTTAAAATCACACAGGGTGTGCTGCCTTGTTGGATTTGAAGCATGTTCCAACATGACTCATTTCAACTGAAGCTGCAGGCCGTGAAGAGTGGACCGCATGCAGCCTCGCCTGTGCCCTACATGCCTGCCATTCACTGCTTGTTGCTCGTAACGGATCTGGTCCCCCTTTGGAAGTAAGACTCAATGACCAACATAGTGAGGTGGCACATTCTCAGGTCTTTCCCATGATCATTGCAGCTCGTGATTGTGACTCACACCTTTCTTTTTTGTGCTCAGCTCCTGACTCCCTTGGCCTCAAACCTTCAGTTAAGCCGACATGAAAACCCCGGCTGCCCTAGATTCAATTCCAATCTGGGCAACTTATCCCTCTTTTTTACTGCATGGCTTCGCCTCCTTCAAACCACTACTGGTATTCCTCAAAGCTGAGGCAAATGTTTTTGAGAACATCTGCTACCAACTTCCTGCATCTACTCCGAGCCCCGTCCTCAATTTCAGTGCCATCGCTCGTCTCGCCACGCGTTACCGTCCTGACGCAGGCTTGACGGCTCGATTCTCGGGCCGTCCCTATTACGCTCATCGACTGCCCCATAGTGATAGCCGTTAGTCTGGCCTGCATTTCCCACCTCCTCATCCGCCTCTTCGGCCGAAGCCTCGCCGCCGGTGATAAGGGGCCGACTGGGCGAGGGGCCCAAACCAGATCCGTGGGCAGTGCGGCCTCCAAAAAGCCGGCGCAACGAGGACTCGTGGAACCTGGCTGCGAACTGCTGCGGGAAGAGGAGACTTGCAATCTGCAGGGAAGGGCGGCAATCGTCAGCGGACATGGCGGCCAGCCTCATCAAACACACAAATCGGTGTTCTCCTCACCTGGACAAGGGCAACCACAACCACGACCCCGAGCTCGACACCAGCACTCCTCTGCAGGGCGCCGGTCCAGGGCCTGCGGCACGGCATCGCCCTGTCGAAGCGCTGGGCGCAGGTGACGTCGGTTGGGGGGAAGGGCCAGGCCATGTCCTTGACGCTGCGGAAGCCGCAGCACTCGAAGGCGTCCTGGATGGCCCTGACGGACTGGGAGTCCTTGGAGCGGAAGAGGCGCTCCCAGGTGGTGGACAGGCCGCAGTCGCGGGCCGCGCCGGGCGCGATGTAGGTGGCGTACAGCGTGGCGAGCACGACCGTCAGAACCCCCTGCAGGCCCTGCGTGACGGCAGCAGGGGGCGCGAGCCTGGCCAGCAGCCGCCGGCGCGTGTGGCGGGTCTTGTCGCGGAGGAGGTGCGCGAGGGTTGTTGCGTTTGCTGCGGCGACCAGGGGGAGCAGGATGGTTATGAACGTCAGGGATTGGGGGATTGGGAGGGAGAGGGTGACGCTGTTGGTGTGCTCATAGCTGTGGACGGGCGTGTCAGCGCCCTGGTGAGTTTCCTGGATGACTTCAATGTTTTTTTTTTTTGCAGGTGCAGGCTGTTGGTCTTACAGAGCGACGCCCATCAACACCAGAATGAGCTGCAGTCCCGGTGGTCAGAAGAGTGCGTCTCGGATGCTTGAAGCGGGGAACACTCACGGCTGGGAAGGCAAAGAGCAGCCAGTTCATGTTGGGCGTATTCAGGCACGTTTAAGGAAGCTGGCAGACTGGGACGTGGAGATGGCTTGGAAACTTGAGGTGACAGCCTGGAAAAGGTGGGATGGTAACGATGAGGGGCTTGAACTTTCTGTTGAGGCAGGCAGTTGGAGTTGGAGTTGGAGTTGTAGTTGTATTACTGTTGGAGTTCGCATGTCACATGTTGCTGCAGGAGGCCCACCATCCTGATGGAGTGCTTTTCCGGAGGCAGAGCCAATGAACCCGCCGCGTTCACTCGAATGTCTCATGAACACGAACTTGGGGAACTGATTGATCCCTCGCGAACATGGCTACGGTTTACTATTGATGTAATCATGGCTGGGGCCAGCTGGGTTGAAAGGCAGCGGGAGCACTTGAGGTTGCTTGGAGATGGAGTACTTAGCAAAGTCAAGAAGAATATGTCAAATGGGCATGGCATCCCTGCGGTATGCGGTTATACACACCCACATGCGTCATCTTGAGTAGATAGGACAGCATGCATTAGTGTATCGTATTAGCAGCGTCTCATCTCCTGGGCCAGATTATGTCCTACCACTGGCGGGCTGTATGTCGTACAGCCGGCTGGTATCATGGATGACAAAACAAGTGTTGTCGCCTGCGTTACCAGCCCATGCATTAGTACCAGATGGCCCTGATCGGGTTTCCGAAGAACATGTGTGTATCTAGGTAGGTGGCACATGACGGTCCTAGAAATAGAACGGCCACTTGATCTGGGCTGGCTGAAGATCAGAATGTCGGATGAGATAAGCTGTGTGATGCAGCAGAAGCGGTGGAAGCGTCCGAAGTCCTCAGAGGCCACACGTATGACGGGTCAAAATGGTGGCCGATCTGGCATGCGACAGAAGCATTTTGCAGAGCGGCCGTGCTGTGGATTTCTGGCGCCACAGTAATAAACATGCAAGCCCCAACCGACCAAAGGGGGCAGGCTGCTTCCTTGGTAAAAGTAACACGTGAAGACAGGGGCGCCGAAAGAATACGCTGCGAAGGGAGGCGCCAAGACGCACAGACGGAGCTCGAATTTATAGGAGACGAGCAACCATGAACGGTCATACTCTGGCTGTTCTGAATACCTAGTAATAAGTGCTACTACTGGTTACAAGAACATTGCTTCATGAGCTGGCCAGTATACGGGCAGCAAAGACGGGATGTCGACATGTCAGGATAATGAATACACACTACTATGGTACACAAGCCTACTACTAGCTGGAGAAGGGACGCGGGAGGGGGTGGAGGCCTATGACACATCTGGGTGGAGGTGGAGCCCCCCCGACCTGTCCTGAAAACCCCCCTTGATTGGACCTGGGCCGACTGCAGCCCTGGCCCCGGGTGCCCAGGTGGAGGTTTCGTAGGCGCCCAAAGCGTCACAGGTCACAGGCCTGCAGGCTCAATACCTACCGTAACGCACATATGTAGTTTAGCTAAAACTATATATAGTTTATATTTCATAATAAAAAACTATCTAATATAATATAAGAGTATTTAGCTAGTATAAACCGGTGTTAAAATTTTAAACATCATTTTAAATTAAGTTATTTAATTATATTAATAATATATTATAAAATAATATTTAACATTTATTTATATTAAAAAATATAATATATAAACTTTACTAAAACTTTAATAGCTAATACCCTTTATAAACTATTTACCTAACTATATATTAAACTTATTATATTATTAATAAGCTATAAATTTTATATTAAACGCTTTTTTAAAGAATTAAAATATGTTATATTAATTTTTATATTTATTTAGTTTTAATATTAAATTAATTAGTTTTGCTTTTAATTTATTTTAAATTTAAAATAACTATAAAAATATTTATAATTTTATTATAAATAATAAATATTATATTAGAAATATTAGATTTATATTAAAACTAAATATAAAGTAAAAGTAAATATTTTAATAAATAATATATTAAATATTATAAATTATATAATAATATTAAACTTATAGTTTTATTAAGCTTCATTAGTTTTATTAATATAGCTTAATAAGCTTAAGCTAAATATATTTAAATAAAAAAGGTTTATATAAATAAAAAACTGGCTAATATAATTTATAAATTTATTTAAATAAATAATATATAAAAGGGCGGATTATAGAAAGAAGTAAAAGATAAGTAAAGCTAAGTATATTTATAAAGTTTTAAAAATAAATAGTAATTTAAAATTTAAAAGGGTTTAATAATAACAAAAATAAAATACTTTGATATTAGCTATTAGCTGCATTTAATAATATTTAATATAAAAACCTTTTTAACGCTTTTATAATAATTATAATAATAGATTTATAGCAAATAAATAGTTTTAAAAGCTATAACTAGGAAAATTAAATATAAAAGTAATTTTAATATTTAGCATTAATTTAAATATTTCTTTATATATAAAACTAAAATTAAAGCTGTAATATATTTTTTACGCTTTAATTAAAAAAGATAAAATTTATTTATTACTAGTACTTTATTTTATATTAACTAGTTTAAACTTTTAATAAAGCTATATTATTTGTAAAGATATTTTCTAAAATTAAAATCTTAAATCTTTAATATTTAAATATTATATATTATAATACTTAGCTATAATATATATTCTTTTAAACTTTAATAAATATAAAAAGTTAAAGCTATATAATTTAGAAATTAAATATATATATTTTAAATACTTTTTTATTTTTAATATATTAAAAGCGAAGTGTTTTAAATAAATATTTATAATAATAAAGTATTTATTGTATTATAAATTGCAATATAGCATTTTAATTTCTAGGAATTATTAATAATTCTAATATAGATTAAAAAATTTTATTTAATCGCTTATTTAATAGTTACTTAATATTTATTAATTTTCTTTAAATAATATATATATATATATATAAGTTATAATATTTTTTCTTAACTTATTAAACATATATATTATATATTATTTAACTTTAAAAATATTTTACTTGATTATTTATATAGCTACAGCTAATAAGTTTTAAAATTTAAAATATGAAATTAAACTTTAATATAAATAATAATACATTAATTAAAGTATAATACTTTTTAAAAAAACCTAAATTTAAAAAAACAATATATATAATTATATAAAGTTTATTTAACTTAATTTATATTTTAAACTTAAATAACTTTTAGTATGTATATTTAAAACCTAAAAATTAAAATAATGTTTATATATTTATATTTTAAAATTTTTAAAACAAATAAATTCAATAAAAGTATATTTGATTTATAAAATTTTAAGCTTAGAAAACTAAATTTTTATTTATTAGGCAGCAAAAATATTATTAACGTAATAATTTAAAAAGTTTTCTTTATAACTTTATAAAACAGATATATATTATTTATATTTAAATATTTTATAATTAGCAGACTTATAAAACTTATATTTTAAATTAAAAAAACTTATATTGCTATATATTATATAATTACTTTTCTTTGTATTTTTATTTTTAAATTTAAATATTAATAATAGTAGTATAGCTAGGGCAGCGAAATTCCTGTTTTATTGCAAGTATTATTAAAGGTTATTTATTTTTAGCTAAAGTATGTTTTTTATATATATTTTGCTAAGGTTTTTTAAAAAAAACTTATATTATATATTAATATATTTTAAAAAAGTATAATATATTTATTATTTATTTTTTAGTTTTTAAGTATATTTAAACTATTATTCTTTTTATATTTTTATTTTTAAATATAACATGTTATTAATAATATTATTTAGCTTAAATTAATAAAAATAACTATTAAAATTAACTATTTTATTTATATATTTAAGCTAAAGCTATTATTTAAATTTAAAAACAAACTTTATATAACTTTTAAATAAATAAATGATTTAAAAAATATTTTTATGCTTTATTATAAGTAGGAGGAGTTTTGATATAAACTAAATATACTTTATAAGCTTATTTAAGCTAGCAACCTTTAAGTAAGTCTTTTTCTAATTTTCGGATTTAATTTATTTAACTATTATAAGGTAGTTTATAAGTATTTTTTATATTATCTTTAAAATATTTTTAACTTTTTACTTAGGTTTTATTTATTTAGTAATTTATTAAAATATAAACAATTTTATATTAAAACTAAAATAATATAATAAACATTTATAATTATTGCTTATTATTCTATTTATAAATGCTTTGTAATATAATTGTTAATTTTATAAATTAGCTATTATTAAAGCTATTATTAATAAAAAACATTAATAAGTTTAAAAATATTTTTTAATAATATACTATTATTTATTAGCAACTTTTGCTTTTTAGGGCCTGGTTTTACTGCTAGCTTTAGTTTTTTTATATAAGTTTTTTTTGTATTTTTTTAAGCTAGCTTATTAATAGCTTTCGGCTTTAGCGCTGGCTTTAGCACTTGCTTTAACTTTTTTATAAAAGCTTTTTGAGCCTTTATTAAAAATGGCTTATTTTAATTTTAATTTTAATTTTTATTATTATTATTAATAATATATAATTAATAATAAGCCAAAAGCTTTCAGTTTTAAAAAGTTTATTTATAGTATTAAAATTTATTTTTTGCTTATTATAAAGCCTATGCTTTTGATTCTTTGCTTTACTAATTATATAATTAATATTAATTTAAAAATGCAATTTTGTTTTTCAAGCTTTATTAACTAAGGCGCTTAAATGTTTTTTATTTATAATATATAAGTTATTTATAAACTTTTAAAGCTTTATAATATATATTAATTTAGCTATAATAAAACAATTTTATTATTAATTTATTATATTATTGTTTTTTAATTAGCTTATTTTTATTTCTTAACTTAATATTAAAAATAGCTTTAATATAAATTTTAATAATTAAGCTATTGCCTATTTTCTTTACTTATTTATAAAAGTGCTTTATTTATTTAATATAAAATTTATTAGTTTATATTATATATAATTTAAACTTTTTTAACTTTAAAGCTATTTAAAATATTTTAAAGGTATTTAAATTAAATATAAAAAACTTTTCATTTACTTTATATTAATTTAATAGCTAAGTTATATTTAATAAAGTAGAGTTAAAAAAATATAATAATAAAAGCATCTAATAAGTTAAAACTAGTGACTATTAGGTAATAAGTAAAATATAAGTAGCAAAAGTATTGTGTTTTTATAGCTGCAAAAGTAGAAATAAAAAGGCTTTAAGGCTTTAAGGCTTAATAAGCAATATATAAAGCATCTAATTATAAAATAAAGGAAGACGAATTGAGGAAATAGAAAAAATAAAAATAAAAAAAGATTTAATAAAAAGTAATTAAAAAAGATTTTAAAAATAGAAAATTAAATATAAAGTGCCTATTTGCAACTTTAAATAGCTAAAGCTTATAAAATAGTAAAAAAGGTTTTATTTACTGTAGTTTTTAGTTTAATATATTAAGTTTAAAAATATATTATAATTAATAAACTTAATTAATAATTTAAAACAGATAAATAAGTTTTTTAGTAGTAAATAAAATATATATATATAGTTAAATTTAAAAGGTTTTATTATATATATATTAAAATTTAAATAAATTAATTCTATTAAATAATTATATTATAATAATTAGCTAATATATTTAGCTAATTTAAAAATAAAGCCAAATATTATTTTATAATATTTAAATTTAAGTTTTTTAACTTATTATATTAAAGGCTTAAAGTTTAATAGCTTTACAAATTAATAGCTAGTAGCTTATTATACTTATATACTTATAGCTGTAAATATTTTTATTTTAAAAATAAATATATAATTAAAATAGTATAAAGAAAGAAGTGTTTAAAGCTTATAATAAATATTAAAAAAGAATTAAATTAGTTTAATATAAAGCTAAACTTCTGCGTATTAAATACTTAGTTATATAATAATATATTATTTTGAAAGCTATATTTATAAATAAAACTTATAAAAATAAATATATATATATATATATTATTATAAATATATATAAATTTAATAAGAAAAATGCTAAAGTTAAGCAAAAAATAACTAGAATAATATTTTTAATATGGCTCAATTATTATTTTATAATAAAACTACTACTTGCCCCTTTTTAAAACAACAAACCTAATTGTATTTTTATAAGCCTTATAATTATAATTATACTAAAAATATTATTACATAAGACAGTTAAGCTGTTGTTTATTTTATAAATAAATTATTATCATTTTTTAAGTTCATAAACTTGTAAGCAAGCTTAAGGGTTTGATTTAGTTTTTGTTTTTAGGCTTTTTATTTAGTATTTTAAAGCAAGGGCTTTTTATTAGCCTATTCTTTATTAATGCAAATTTAAAAGTAGTGATTTTAAATAGCCTTATTATTTTATTTAAATTCCTTTTTATATAAAAGTTGTCCTTTTAGTTAATATTAAGCTTTAATCCGGCTTTAAAGTTATAAAAGATTACTGGAAACTATTAAAAAAGCACTAACTTTTTTAAATTTAAAAAATATTAAAATTTATATTTATATTAAATTTTAACTTTAACACTACTGCTATTAAAATTAAGGATTTTACTTTATTTAAAAATATTTTAAAAATGTTTAAAGTTAAATTAATACTTTAGCTAAAATTAAAACAAGTTATAATTTTTCTTTTTAAAAAAGTATTTACTATTTATTTTAAAATTTAAAACATAAGCTTAAATTAATATTATTATTAATTATTACTAAGCAAATAAAGAAATTATGTTTTAAAATTTAAAAAATTCTTTTTTTTAGTTTTTTATATTATTAATAATTCGGTTATATTTATACTGTTTTAATCTTTTAATATAAAACTATTGTATTTGCTAAAAAAAACTAAATCAGCTATTTGCATTTAAAATCTTTAAATTAAATAAGTGTATTATTTAACAGCTGTATTTTATAAATTTAGAATTATTTTAAATAAGCGCTTTAATATTATGTTTTAAATTTAGTTTATAATACTATTATATTACTTATAAGCAATTTAAAGGTTAAGTAAGTTAAGTTATTATATTTGTATTTTGCATTTTACCTTAGCTGCTTTATTAAAAATATAAATATAATTACTATAGTAATTTAAAGCTAGCAAATACTTATAAAGATTAAATTAAAAACCTTTTATAAATTATTTGCTAATATATAAGTAAAAAGAATAATTTAAATATTATTATTATTAAATTAAGTTTATAATATTATAGCTATATTAATTTAATTAGTAGCAAGTTAATTCTATTTAATGCTTTTTACTTTTTAATAATTAATATTATAATGTTTATTATTAGTATTTAAAGCTATTTTTAATAATAAATATAATATTAATAATAAATTAACTAATAGCAAATAGCAAAGAAATAATATAACAATAAAAAGAATAATATTAAAAAGAGTTTAAGTATTAAAATAATAAAGTGTTAATAATAAAAAACAAAACGCTAAAAAAAGCAAATAAAACCCTAAAAAAAGTTAAAATAAATTAAATTAGGTAAGGTAAGCTGATAATACAAACGCTATTAAATAAATATAAAGGAAACTGCTCGTAAATTACCTGAAAAACTGCCTTTAGGGAATTTATTATAAAAATTAATAGTTTTAAAGCGCTATTTTATTAAGCTTAAATATATAGCCTTTATAATATTAAACGTTTTAAATTTAAAGCTGCTATACGTAAATAAAAGTATTTTAATAATAACCTGCTGGGTAAAAAGGGCAAGCTGTTTTTTAAAATTATTTTTAATTAAAAAGCTTAATATAATAATATATAATAAAGAATATTAGCCTGCTTAAATAAAAATTTTATTTATTTAGCAAATAATATTTAAAGTTAGCTTATAATATAAAAAAGTTTAACTAATTAATTAAATTTTTTTAATATATATATATTACTTATTAACTCACTTTAAATTTTTATTTATAAAGTATTTTAAAACTTATATCAAAGATTTTTAGCTTAAAATAATTATAATAAGGTTAATATTAACTTATAAATAGCTAATATTATATTTAATAATTAAAATAAATATAAATTTAGCTTTAAACTTTTTAAATAAATACTTTTTCAAATATAGCTATTTAAGAAATAATAATATTAATTTTGGGAATAAAAGATTTGCTAAAGATATTGCTTTTAATATTAGTATAGTAATTAAATAAAAGGTTGTTTAAATAATAATAAACAAAACTCTAGTAATATATTATAAAAAAATGTTAATTAAGTTGTCCCCGCTAATATATTTATTGAAAACCTTATTCTTTTTTTAAACTGCTTAAAATAACTAATTTTATGCTTTTATAATAAGCTGAAATTTAAAAACTTAATAAAAATATTAATTTTAATAAAAAAGAGAAAATAAAATTAAATATATTATAAAAAACCCAACTTGCTAATATAATAATGCTTAATAATTTAAATACTTTTTTAAATTTAATTAAGCTATTATTATTATATATATTTAATTTAATTATTAAAACTTTTTATAATTTTAAATATTTTAGCTAAAGTATATTTTAGTTTAGCTTTACTTTTTAAATTTAAAAAAATAGCATTTTATATTAATATTATAAACAGCTTATTAAAAAAACTTTAATTATAACTAACTTATGAAACATTTATAATTTTTTAGTTTAAAAAAGTCTATTATTTAAAAGTACCTGCTAAACCCAGCCTCTTTTAAAATTATATAAGATAATATTATAATTAAACAGGAAAAAGCTAAAAACTTAAAATAAATTAATTAAAAATATATTTATATTTAACCTTTAGTATATAATTAGTATGTTTTTAAGTTTGCTAAATGTTAAAGCTTTGTAATAATTAAGGGTTTTTGAGTTTTTAAACCTGCTAATTGAGGTTTATATTTAAAATATATAATTAAGCAGTGGTAATTAAGTAATACTATAAACTAATAATAATTATTAACTAGTAAAAGCTATTTGTAAGTAAATATTTAAATTAATTATTAAAAAGTTATTTATATTATTTAGGTATTTGGTAATAAATATTTCTTTTATATATTTATCCCTTTATCTTAATGTATAAGGCTTAAAGTTTAATTTTTATAATTTTAAAATAAAAGCGCCTAGCTTACTATTTAATTTAATTAATCCCGGATTAATTATCTTAGGACTTGATTTTCCTGATCCTGGCTTAAGTAATCCCGTGGTTACGTAATGGTGGCTGGGTTTTGTTGTGCTGTTTGCCTAGCCGGTATGCTGGCTAAATAGGGTTGTTTCTTTTACAAAATTAACCGTTGTTCCTATTTTTGTCAGGGTCGTAATAAGCTTATATATATTTTGGCTTCGCTAAAAAGATTAGTAAATATATTAATAGCGCTTATAAGTTTAAATAATAAAAAGAATTAGTAAAAATATTTAATAGCTAATTTATAACTTCAGCTAATAGGTTTAAGCTTATTTTCTTATTTGATTTTATAAAACATTATTATTTTAATATTAAGCAATAAGGCCTTGTTGTAAAAAAGTAATGTTAGTATAATATAGCTAAATTTAAAAAATAATATTTCCGCTAGGTTATATAAAGCGCCTATAATGTTATAAAAAGTAAAGCGGCTGATATACATTTGTTTATATGTCTAGTTTTCCTATAATAAAAACTTTTTAATTAAATATAATTTATATTTTATAAAATAACATATATTATACTATTACCCGGGTATATTAAGCTTATTTTTATAAAGGGTAATAAGATTTTAATATGTTTATTATAAATTCTTAAAGTCGTTTATAATATAATTATTAATTTAATAAACTATTAAACTTTATACTTTTATTATTTAATATATTTTTATTAAAAACAGTTAGTGTATTTAGCCTGTTTGTTTATATTACTTTATTTATTAAATCAAGCTAAAGTTGCAAGCTTTTAGCTATAAATATATTAAGTAAAACTTTATTAATTAAAGTATTGTTTATATATTATAGCAGTTATTTATAAATAAATTTAGTTTATATAGTAATATATATTAATTTATTATAATGTTTCATTTAATTAGTCTCTTTTTTAATAAAAAGGTTAGGAAGATTAACTGCGGTATTGTTTTACTTCAATTAAGCTTTTATAATATAAATTTAATAAATATTTTTTTAGTTGCTTTTTTATATTTATAATTTTAACTGTAAGATAAAAATAGAAATTAACAGCTAAAAAAATATTTCTTTATTTATTTAATTTATTATTAATAAGTTTTTTTATAATTAAAAATCTTTTAAATATAAAAGTTATAATATTACTAAGCTATATTAGAATTATTTTACTTTTAATATAAAGCATTATAATTATAATTTTAATATTATAAGTTTTTAATGTTATTATTTTGCTTATATTAATAATTTTATATTTGCTTATTTTTATTTAATTTAAAATTACTATTATAAAGTTAAAATATTTTTTAAAATTAATATAAATAGAAGTCTTTTGCTTGTTTTTAATAAATTACTTTTAGTATTAAACTTATTTAAAAGTTAAATATTTAACTAATATTTTAAACTTATTAAAATCAATTATATACTTTAACGTTAAGCACCAACGAGCGGGCCACCCCAGCGAGCGGGTCACTTT